>OY751494.1:587512-696684 GCA_963565915.1 Entoloma clypeatum
TAGATCTCCTTGAACTTGGCTGCCTCGCGGAACTTGAAGTCGTCATGGCGGTGGAAGTCATCGTGCTCACGGAACTTCTTTTCCTCGCGGTGCTTAAACTCGTCCTTCTTCACCTTGTCGTCGTGGTCAAAGTGCTCGCGCTCGAAGTCTTTGTGCCCGTAGCCACCGTAGCCACCGTCGCGGCGGTAGAAATGCTTGCCATAACCGTCACCGCCGTACCCATGACCGCCATAACCACCAAGCCCATAGCCGCCGTATCCATGGCGGCCCTCGTCCTTGTGCTTCTTGTCTTTGTGGTCGTCCTCACGGTGCTTGAACTCTTCATGGCGTTCCTTGTCCTCGTGGTGCCTGAACTCCTCCTTTCTGTCCTTGTCTTCGTGGTCGAAGTGCTCCCGCTCGAAGTCTTTGTGGCCATAACCGCCGTATCCATAGTCTCCCCCGTCCCTGCGGTAGACGTTCCTGCCGTAGCTATCGCCGCCATAGCCACCGTAGCGCTTGTAGTCGTCACCGCCATGTCCATACCCACCGTACCCGCCAAGCCCATATCCGCGGTACCCGTGACGGTCCTTGTGCTTCCGCTCCTCATCCTTGTGGAGGTCGTCACGGTGCTTGAACTCTTCATGGCGTTCCTTGTCCTCGCGGTGCCTGAATTTGTCGTGCTTCTTCTTCTCGTCGTGGTGCTTCTCCTCCTCCTTGAACTTGGCAGCCTCACGGAACTTGAAGTCGTCGTGGCGGTGGAAATCGTCGTGCTCGCGGTGCTTCTCATCGTCACGATGCTTGAACTCATCTTTCCTGACCTTGTCATCATGATCGAAGTGTTCCCTTTCAAAGTCTTTGCGTCCGTAGCTGTCGTGTCCGTAGCCGAGTTCCTGTGCAAGCAAATTAGTGAGGGGGACGGCGGGACTCGACAAGCGGGACTCGTACGTTACCGGAGTATGCAACAGGCATAGCGACGGCGGAGCCGATGGCGATGAGAAGGAGAGGGAAGAGTTTCTTAAGAGCGGTCATTGTAAAATAAAAGAATGTGTGTTATAAGAGAGTGTGTATTAGGCTGAGTGGGGAGGTGCTGAAGGGCTGGGGATTGTCGCTCATTCTTTGTGGCTTTTATAGGCGCAGAACGGTAGGCTAAAAATGGGAGGAGGATGACAGGCGGCGCGGCATCGACGAATATCTGAGACATGCCAAGTATTCGCCACATGGACCACATGTGATTGTGGTGAATCTGTGAAGGGTGGCAATGTACAAATATGTCCGTGGCACATTCGAACACTAAGTACTTAAGAAGGGCATCGTAGTGTACGATGCGTCTGCCATTGCTGAGGTCTGTGACTTGGCTCATACCGCAGGAATCCGAAACGTCCCGCCCTAAAGCCGGCCCACGTGTCAACGACGAGCATCCTTCAGTGCTGTTTTGTCGTTGCGGAGAACGACCAAGGAGCGGTTGATGACTATGATACCTAGTTCTCATGTTTGACCGATCCCCGAAGCCAGTTTAATGAGTTCCGCCAGACATATACTCCTGTCGCGGCCCCGAACGGCTAAGTTATTCCTGCCTCGATGCGCGACGATAATGCCGAGCGCAGCCACCGCGTTACGATTGCTCTGATCGCGAGCGCTGTTGTCAAACCACGATTACCGACAGAGATTGGATAACGATATGTCCAACCGATCTCCCAACCTCCGTCGATACCTTGCAACGGAAGAAGACTTCGCAGATCAATCTCGTCCCTGATCTCTACAAAGGCGCATACCAAAATACGCATTGCGAGTGCCAGTGTATCACCTCAGCGCCTATTCGCTCCTGCACCCTCTCTTTCAAGAGCGGGTTTAACATTGCGTGCAGCGCGAGCACGAAAGAAGACGGACGATGAAGAAGAACAAGCATTCAGGACTTTTGAAATATCTGGTCCCCTCCTATCAGTGCTCGGTTCAGAAGAACATCTCGAACCCAGAGTAGCGTTGGCAGGACCTCGCTCCCGCGACCGTGAGTGTAGAACAACGTCAAGGCGTTTACGCAGATGGCAGTATCTAACCGTGGTCGTTCGCTGTCGAAATATGTCTGGGGATCATTCGATTTGCAGTTATGAACAAACGGCATGGGATGGTCGGTCACTTACGAGGATAATACCATCGGAATTGAAGGATTGAGGGGTCTCATCCATGATAGGTGAAGCGGTCTCCTTGTCGCGCCGGAGATTGTCAGAGCAAGCGAAGTGGTGTCGATGTCGAGAGGGGAGTCCTCTGTGGTCAGCTGGCCCTTCCCTAGCAAAAATGTAGTTCCGAGTTCGAGTTTACGACTCGGTCTTTCCAGACGACCCGCCAAACTTTTCGGCCTCAATCTATTGTGACCATGGTGGGGATCTCCGGCTGACTTTGAACAGTGGCTTCTTTACTTGAAATGGAATGGATTACATACAGACTTGTACGTCACGGTCTTCATGGGCAGAGGGCAGATTCCCATTCTCGTTCCCAGCGTAGACGCGGTGCTCTCGATATTCCGAGTTCGAGTTTACGAGAAATCGGCTTTACCAGACAGCCAGCGCCAACTTTTTCGTCGTCTAATTGATGTTGATCGGATCGCCGGCTATTCATTGCCGGCTCACTGGCCAACTGGCCAACCTTTCGTACCCATCTATCGTGCTCGGCTACGCGTGTCTGCTTATCTGATGCTTGCTACTCAGCCTCTCCACTTTTTTCGTCCTCAAGAGGGCTGAAAATTCCGACCGACGAACCCTCGGACAATCAACGAAGTCATGTGTTGCGCTCACATGACTTCGTTGATTGTTGATTCACGGTGAGATCTCAACCCCACTCTCATGCTTGATAGACTCTCCGTCGCCATTAGTAGACTATTTGTTGCCACTGGGGGACTATTCGTCACGACTGGTGGACCATTCATTACTGTCTTTACTAACCTTTCTTTTCTGTAGATATCTGCAGAGATAACTCATAACTCGGTGGGTTTTCGTTCGTTTTCTTTCGTGTATAATTCAAATTAATTGCATTAGTGTGTAGATAAAAGCCCCAGGCCGACGATAGCCCGGTGTTACGCGGACATGGCGCGATTTTACATTTTTATGGGTGAAGGGATTAAAAGGATTTATATATCAGAACTCAGTGAGTTCTTGTTCATTTTCTTTCATGTATATCTCAAATTAAGCGAATTTAAGTGCAGATTAAACACCTGTGCAGACGATAGCCCGGCGTTTCGCAGTTGTGGCGTGATTCAGCATTTTTATGGGTCAAGGGGTGGAAATGATGTATAGATCATAACTTGGTAAGTTTTTATTCGTTTTCCTTCGTTTGTATCTCAAATCCATCCACTTAGAGTGTAGATTAAATGCCTGGGTGGACGATAGCCCAACGCAGCACAGAGGTACTACCTGCAAATACCTGCGAACCTGCCGACGGTTCGCGGTATGTGCACAGGTAGGGATTTCGGCAACCTCTACCTCTACCTGTGCTACACGATCTGTCGGATACCGCGGGTTGACCTTTACCTGCCGTTAACCCTACCCATTGATATTATGCAAATATAGTTTGTCTGCCCTGCTGGTGCCAGAGCCCATTCCCGGTAGTTTGAGTTTCAAGGAGCTCCCTCCCGCCTCCCCCGCCTCTTGCCTCACCACTCCCGATGCGAAATTAACCAGTGAGCCTGTCACTTCGTATGTCCTAAGTTCTACGTCACGGACCTTACAAGTTCTATCTAATCCACCTTTCTCCTGCAGCAATGAAACTCCCCTTCCCACTGTCGCTCCCACAGGTACAGCTGCTACTTTATTAACTGGCCTATGCCATGACTCAAAATAATTAGGTTTGTGGGAGTCCAGTATGTCTTGATCAATGGTTTACTTATTGTGCTAAATACCGGCCTTGTACATTAAGATTTGAATTACTGAGGACTAAGTATAGTGTCATGCCATGTATTGCAGTAGCTTGACCATTTGAAGACTACAATGAATGTGGACATTGAAACTGATTCAGGCAAAGTCAAAAATGAACTCGGACATCGCCGTGCTCTGCAGCGGCCCACTCACCAGTAGCAATGATCTCATTCAGGATGTAAAGTACGATACCTTGAAACTTGAAGGGTGATACGTGCGCGTGAGATGGAGCTAGTACCGATCATTCGTGGCCGCTAGAATGATCATTGAGCTGGGACCAATTCTCTTTGATCTCGATTCTATCATGTTTGTCTGTCTGCCTGGTGATACAACCAAGCCGTCCGGCATTGCGTCGGAGAAGTTCTCGACCTCTTTTTGTAGCATCTTCAAGGAGATTTCGGAGGGCGCGCTCGACCGCTTCCGGCATTTTAAAGACAATTCCGTACATACCCAATAAAAGAGCCAAAGAAGCATTATCGAAATGATCATCGATGAAGATGACCAGTCTTGGATCCAGGTTGACGGCCTTCAGGACACGGTGATAAAAACACAGGTCTGTCTTGCGTTCCCTTACAGCGCCTCAGATAAAGATCTGGTCAAAAATAGACCAATCTGCGGGTTTGGCGCGAAGGACCGCGTAATCAGCTGAATGGAATTTATGGAGAATATGTAAACACCTCCGTAGCGGGAGCAGGAAGGACAACTGAAAGGAAGCAAAATTACCTAAACTCATAACAATATGGAGACGGACCTGAGCGGGGATAAAACCAGCAAAGAGGCGCGATGCCGAGGTCAGACACCAACTGACAGAGGCATGACCTCGGTCACCGGTCACCGTGCATCATGTCCTCATCCCTGTCGAAAGGAATACAAGATTCAGCTAAACTCATATGGTTGGGCCGCCCTACACAGACGAACCTGAACTTGATAGAATCGAGTAAGAGGCGATGGCACCGATCAATCGGGTATGTCCTCATTCCTGCCCAGGAAGCCCAAATTTTGTTCCCTCCGCTTTTCGTTTCGTCCCCAAGGTACTTCGCATTATAGCACCTCAGTTAGAAGCTGTTTGCTTTCTGTGTTCCCCCACTGTTCGCCATTCTGGTGGCGGGATTGAAAAGTAATGAGAATCCATGAAGGGGAACTTAAACTTGAGGATAACAGAACGTCCTAAGTTACATGCTGCCTCATCTATAGGTGCATGATGCAGAAAACAACTGACAAGGGATGGCCATCCTGGTATTACTTCTCGTGCCTCCCTCACCCCTAGCTCTGGCTGTCCACGCTCACGCTCACGCATCCTCCTCAGCAGCCCTCGCAGCCCTCCTCGCCTTCTTGGCAGCAGTCGCGGCGGCAGCCTTCTGCTTCTTCGCTTCCGCCCGTGCAACCTAGTCCGGGGCTCCATGGTCAGTAAACGGACGGGACCAGCGACGTGGAAGATCATCACCTTCTCTGCCTCCTCCGCCTGCTTGGCTTCCTCCTCCTGTTTTCGCTTCTCCTCCTCTTCTTGCGCCTTCGTCTTCTTCGCGGGTTTACCACTGGCTGCGGCCTTCTTTGCTTCG
This sequence comes from Entoloma clypeatum, assembly GCA_963565915.1. NCBI lineage: Eukaryota > Fungi > Basidiomycota > Agaricomycetes > Agaricales > Entolomataceae > Entoloma > Entoloma clypeatum. Next base: position 592,956 of record OY751494.1, read on the forward strand.
CGGGCGGCCTTTTCTTGTTCTTTTATCAGCTTGATACGCGGGTCAAGGCTGTCAATGTTATGGGTTAACCAGGAATTACAACATCAGGAAAGGCGAAGGTACCTCAGCGTGAGGTCTACAAGGCCACGCAGCTTCGCAATGTCCTCCTTCTTTCTCCTGGCGCGCTCTGATTTGTTCTTTTTCTCCGTGTATCGTTTGTCGTCTCGGCTATGTCCAATGTCAGCTTTTACTCCTTTCTAGGATATGAAAAAACAGGAACACGCACTTATCACTCCCCTCGTTGACCTCCTTATCCCACCACTCAAAGCTACGCCAACTATCAAAGTTGTACCAAAAGTCATAGAACCCTTCGACCTGCTCCTTTGTCGCGTCGAGTTTTCCGAGCCTCGGCACGGGCTGGACGCGGGAAAAGCGGGAAAAGAGCTCGTAGATGGGAGTAAAGGTCTTGAAGAAGTCGAGTTTCCTGCTCTGATGGACGGACGCGTCACGCGCATGAGTGGGCAGCGTCATATGTGGGTGAGTAAATGCGGCGCACCTTGAACTCTTTCTCGGTGATCCCGGTCAGATCTTCTTCCTGCTCCAGGAACGCCGGGTCGACTGAATCAAACTGGCGCCGCCGCTCGGCGTTGGTGAGGACCTCGTGAGCTTTCTGGATACATTTGAAGAAGGCGTCGTCGTTCGTGTTCTGGTGTACGTTCAATCCGAGGTATGAGCTGGTCTTGTCTGTGGATTCGGTCGTGGAAGAGGCTTTCTTGTCTGGATGGTGTTTTAGGACTTTTTTGCGGTCTGCGGGACGTGGAATTAGTTTTTCAAGAGATCAACGCTGCTTTCCGCGTCCAACGTACGTGCGATCTTGATCTGGTCTGCGGTTGCGAGGTAACGGAACTTGGAGAGACCGAGGACGGCGTAGTGATCTTGTTTCTGCGATGCGTGTTTTACTTTTCGATTGTGGAACCGCAAACAAATAAAATCGCCACCTTCCACTCTTTTGGGTCAAGAGCCAGAAGCTCTTGCGTCTCCTCCTCGTCCCCCACGCCAAGATCATCCTCCGCACCGTTCTCAGCTGCAAGCAGTTTCGATTTTGCTTCCCGTTCAGCCGCCTGGTGCGCGTCAAAGGCGTCGAAATCGTGGGCGTGGTGGAGGGCGAGCCGGAGGTGATTGAGATGGGCGAGGCCGACGGGAAGGAGGACGCGATGGCCAGTGGGGTGCGGGGCAGAGAGGCGAGCGGCTGTGGACGCGGCGGGCGGGGAGTATGATTTTGGGAGTGGCGGGGCGGTGACGGGGACGGTGAGGACAGTCGCCATTTTTTTGGAGGAGATGGCAACAGTGATTGTGATGACAACTTTTTTGGTGATGGTATTGACGTGTGTTGTTTTCTGGGCCTGCCGTCAAACACGTGAGCAGGAAATCTCGAACACGTGGCCTGCGCGTCTTCCCTTGCAAATGCCATCATTGGTCGCTCCAGCTCCTCCAGCGCATCTTCCGAAATCTTCTTTATTGCCAGGCAAATCATTCGGTGGCTTACAGGTCTCTTCATTACCCAAATCAACTAGCAAATTCCCCATCGTCTCTCTTGATGTCGACGCGATCACGGATGCACTCGCGGCGAAACTTGCGATAACTCTGCTGGGCCACGTCTTGTTCCTGAAGAGCCAGATTCCGCTGTGAGCTTGAATATGATAAATTAAAAGAGACAGCATAATCAGTCTCTCTCATTCGTAGGCCTGTCCTCCAACTTGCTCGGATACCTAGCACGAAGGTCTGTCTTCCTTTTCTCGCACATACTCTCGATCTCACATTTCATTCAAAGTCGAGCGCGCGGGCAGCAAAATACCGCACGGACCTACTTAATTCGTTTGACACGCTCACGTCACATCTCAACACGACCTTTACCGCGCTGTCCACTGCCTTGGCACTTGTCAAGACATCATTGAAATTTCCACCGTCACACCCGCAAACCAGGTCGAAGGTCTACCTTGCGATCCTAGTTGGCCCGAGTATGAGTTCATCAAGGTCCAAGATGCTGTTTGCTGTGGATGGATTTGAGTCGAGGGTGTGGGGCGAAACTGAGGCGAGCAAAAACAAGTATGAAGAGGTTAAAGGGAGAAAGATAGAGGGGGAAGCTAAACGCCGTGAGGGTGAACACGAACATGAAGGTGAGCGAGGCGAAGAAGGCGAGAATGAGGATGAGGAGGTGAACGAGGGCGACGAAGATGAGGAGGATAATGAGGGGGGAGAAGGAGAAGAAGAAGAAGAAGAGGAAGAAGAAGAAGAAGAACCTGAGGAAGAGGAAGAGGAAGAGGAGGAAGGTCAGTCGAACGAAGAGCTTGATTCTGACGAAGTGCCTCCCAGTCCCAGTCCCAGTCCCCCGCCTATCTATCCCAGCCATGCAGAAGAGCAACGAGCCCTCCAAGCGGCTGAACGGTTGCTCGCGCGCACACTCGCCGCCGCAGACGCTGAAGGGAACGGCATGTCCGCCGAGATGGGTGTGTCATTCCGTTCTTCCCCTTTCTCGTGTACGTGCTGACTCTGAATATAGCCCCCACACAGACACACGTCCTCATCCGCGCTCCTAGGCGTTTCGCCCACCCGGCATGGGTGCCTCGACAGAACCTGGCAGTGGGGATGGAGGCGATGTTGGAGGAGTTTCTGGAGGAATCAAAATGTGTAGGGGTCGAACCTCAGCCGACGCCGGCGGAGACGTATTTGAAAAAGGGAAAGAAGGCCAAGGTGGGGGTGGAGGGTGTATGGATTACTGACCGACAAGGCCTAGTGCCGTCAGAGGACCTTATGAGTGGGAATGAGTGGGATGAGATGATTTGGTGGAGTTGGGACGGGAAGATCGTTGGCTTTTCAGAATGGTAGTCACGTCTTTTTCTTAACTAGGTGTGGTAGGGACTTGGTCGACTGCGGGAGACTATCGTGATTTACAACACCGACGATCATGCGTGCTGCGCCCATCTTCGCACCTTCAGTTGCACCCATCAATCCCAACGATTAAAAAGCGCAGAATCGACAAATGAAGCCTCTCTTTTGGCAGACGGCCTTTCCAATACAAAAGTGACCCAAGTCGATTTCTTCCCGAGCGCATACGGTTCCACCCTCTAGATCTGGCTCTTAGCTTCACCGACAAAAGCCTCGGGCGAACCAAACTCTTCACATCATTCACAACATCACATTGGAGCATGTCTCACTTTCTTTTCGATCGCACCCCGCCCTCAGACTATTTTTGACCATGTCAGCCTCGGTCCTCCAGCCTATAAAAGGGCCCTCGGTTTCGTCGATATTCCCTCATCCTGTCCCGGGACGTCACAATAACTACTTCCCTACACACACACTCTTTGAACCACACTCTTTTATACTATATTCACTATGCCTTCCATCAAGAACCTCCTCCCCATGGTCCTCATTGCCACCGCTACGGGCTCCGCCCTTGCTGGTCCTGTCATCGTCGCTCGCAGCGACAAGGTCAGCATGATCGCCGTCTATCGCGACGCCGCCCTTGACTAACAGCTCGTTTACAGGATGTCTCGCACGGCCACCAATACGGCGACAGGTTCGGTCAGTGTTGTCTTTTTCTCACCTTGTTATGTTCCCGACGCGTCTTTTCCAGACTGGGGCAAAGACTTCTTCGACAAGAACTGCGACGACGACCACAAGGACAAGGACCACAAGGATAGCAAGGACAAGGAGCACAAGGACGAGCATAAGCACAAGGAGGAACACAAGCACAAGCACAAGCACGAGGAGGAGCGCAAGGAGGAGCATAAACACAAGGAGTCGCGCAAGGAGGAGGAGCACAAGCACAAGGAGGAGCATAAGGAGGAGGAGCACAAGAAGGAGCACAAGCACAAGGAGGAGGACAAGAAGGAGGAGCGCAAGAAGGAGAAGGACGAGCACAAGGACCGCGAGCATCACGAGAAGCGCGACGACCATCACGCCGACAAGAAGGACGATGGCAAGGATGACGTGTACGGCGGCATCAAGGGCGACTTCGAGAAGGACGATTGGTTCTCCAAGATCACCAAGGGGGAGTGGTTCGGCGGGTATAGCAAGGGCGACGGTCACGGCAAGGAGCGCGACGGCTACGGCAAGGACAGCTATGGCAAGCAGCGCGACGGGCACGGACAGGAGCACGGTGGGTATGGCGGCTATGGCAAGAAGTGGGACGATCACAAGGAGCGTGACGAGCGCAAAGTTCACCACGACGAAGAAGTGAAGAAGGACGAGTTCAAGCACCGCGACGACAAGAAATTCCGTGAGCACGACGAGTTCCACCGCCATGACGACTTCAAATTCCGTGAGGCTGCCAAGTTCAAGGAGGAGGAGAGGCATCACGACGAGAAGAAGAAGCATGACAAATTCAGGCACTACGAGGAGAAGGACCGCCATGAAGAGTTCAAGCACCGTGATGACCTCCACAAGGACGAGGAGCACAAGGACCGTCACTACGGCGGTGAAGGCTATGGCAAGCATCTCTACCGCCGCGACGGTGGCTACGGTGGCTACGGGCACAAAGACTTTGAGCGGGAGCACTTCGACCACGACGACAAGGTGAAGAAGGACGAGTTCAAGCACCGTGAGGAAAAGAAGTTCCGCGAGCACGACGACTTCCACCGTCATGACGACTTCAAATTCCGCGAGGCCGCCAAATTCAAGGAGATCTACGAGGACCACGATGAGAAGAAGCACCACGACGAGTTCAAGCATCGCGAGGACAAGAAGAAGCATGAGGAGTTCAAGCACCGCGATGACTTCCACAAGGACAAGGAGCACAAGGACCGTCATGGGTACGGCGGTGACTACGGGCTCGGTGGCTACGGCGGCTATGGCGGAAACCACGTCTACCGCCGCGACGGTGGCTACGGTGGCTACGGGCACAAAGACTTCGAGCGGGAGCACTTCGACCATGAAGACAAGGACAGAAAGGAGGAGTTCAAGCACCGCGAGGACAAGGAACGCCACGAACATGACGAGTTCCACCGCCACAACGACTTCAAGTTCCGTGAAGCCGCCAAGTTCAAGGAGGAGGAGAAGCACCACGACGAGAAGAAGCACCACGACAAGTTCAGGCACCACGAGGACAAGGAACGCCATGAAGAGTTCAAGCACCGTGAGGACGACCACAAAGACAAGAAGCACAAGGACGAGGGCCGCCATGGATACGGCGGCTATGGGCTTGGTGGTTATGGCGGTCATGGGTACGGCGGTGACGGTTATGGCAAGCATTTCTACCGCCGCGACGGTGGCTACGGTGGCTACGGGCACAAAGACTTTGAGCGGGAGCACTTCGACCACGACGACAAGGTGAAGAAGGACGAGTTCAAGCACCGTGAGGAAAAGAAGTTCCGCGAGCACGATGACTTCCACCGCCATGACGACTTCAAGTTCCGCGAGGCAGCCAAGTTCAAGGAGATCTACGAGGACCACGACGAGAAGAAGCACCACGACGATTTCAAGCACCGTGACGAAAAGAAGGAACACAAAGAGTTCAAGCACCGCGATGACCTCCACAAGGACGAAGAGCACAAGGACCGCCACGACCACGGTGGCTACGGAGGCTATGGCAGGTACGGCGGCTATGGCGGCGATCACTATGGTAAGAAGATCTATCGCCGGGAAGAGAGCCAGGAGGAGGTCTTCAAGGGCGTGAGGGAGGGATTTGAGAAGGATGGGTGGTTCGGGTTTGGCAAGAAGGATGGCCATGGCAGGGACTCCTACGGCAAAGAGCGCGACGGCTACGGCAAGGGCTCCTATGGTGAAGAACGCTACGGGCTAGGCGGCTACGGCAAGGAGCACGAAGGCTATGGCCAGGACTCCTATGGCAAAGAGCGCGACGGCTACGGCGGCTATGGCGAGAAGTGGGACGACCACAAGGAGCGTGACGAGCGTAGAGTGCACCACGATGACGAAGTGAAGAAGGACGAGTTCAAGCATCGCGACGACAAGAAATTCCGTGAGCACGACAACTTCCACCGCCATGACGACTTCAAGTTCCGTGAGGCTGCCAAGTTCAAGGAGGAGGAAAAGCACCACGACGAGAAGAAGAAGCACGACAAATTCAGGCACCGCGAGGACAAGGAACGCCATGAAGAGTTCAAGCACCGTGATGACCTCCACAAGGACGAGGAGCACAAGGACGAGGAGCACAAAGGTGGTCGACATGGATATGGCGGATACAAAGGGCGCTATTAAGCAGAGCTTTACCTTAGTTGCCTCTTGAATTCAAACTCTTGCTTCGTCTCTTTGAAACTGTGTGATTTTGGAATCAAGTGCGATTCAAACACTTCGAGCTCTCAGCTTTTTACGACTAACCTTCCCTTCCCATCTACACATTGCATGATAGGTGGCACTACTATACATTAGTTCCCTTTGAATTCATAGACTTTTTTTTCGTCTCTATGAAAAATGTGATGTCAGAATGAAATGCGACTGACCAAATACAAATACTCTTCATTTTCATGCAACTACCAGTGTGCGATGAAGGTCATCTTCGAACGCCGCATCGCCGCGTCCGCGGATCCCATTTCATTGTCATCCTGACACATTCTACATACCAGAGCCCATCGTGGTGTTATGATTAATTTACAAAGAGTTTCTATACCGCGAGCCAAATGTCAACCCAAGCTTGATATTGTCCCCTATGATTGGTTGTTGGTCAGGAAGCCTGTAGTTAAGCGCAGGTTAGGCGCCCCGTGAGTCGCATCACTAAGATGTCAGAAAGGGATCTGAGTTGTGATTGACCTGACAGGTAGGGTTACGATTCTCAAGGGAGAGGAGTTTCGCATCATAGAATTGTAGAACCGTTCCAGTTAATATTTATGTCCACAAGATAACCATCTGCATTGAAATCCAAGCCTTCGGTTCTGAGAAGTTGTAGTTTCTGATCGCAGCGTGTCCCCGTCTTGTGAGCACGACCCCGTTCGCCAAAGAACCCTCCGATAAAATGATTGGAGGCTATCACGCGGTGGCATGGGATGTAAGGAGCGAAAGGGTTGTTCCGCAATGCATTTCCCACTGACATGAGTATGAATACTACAAAGACATCATGGTCTCGACGACAGCATACCTGATCGTGGAGAGCCACCAACGGCGGCAGACACATCTTTATATGTAGTCACCTTTCCATGCGGAATAGTGTAAACGAAGTCGTAGACATCCCACTGATGAGTGGTGAGGGACTAATAAAAGATAAGATTTAGTAGTCCCCCATTTCAAAGATTATTTTTGACCTTTCCCGAATTGGCTCGAAAAGCCTTTCGCTCATCAACGCTGGTGGGGTAATATATCACGTCCCGAGTAGCGACTTCGCCCCTGGAAGGAATCACGGTAGGTGGCGACTTGACTGTGAATCTGTTTCTTGCGACACGGCCCTTGGGCGCCAGAACAGGTTTATCGACGGGGTTGTATGAGTAGGCAGCTTTATCTATCAACCGTATTGCAGGCATGCGCGAAGAAAGGTGGACGTGACGCGTGATCAATGGCTTTCAAGTTGACTCGGATATCGGCTCCGTATTTTCAACTCCGCTCGGTGTAAGACTTTAGTCTTATTCATTACTTGCTCAGGTGGATATATCATAAATGGTCGTAGGATAAGGCAAAGGTTATGGCTTCTTCGACTTCCCTTTGGTTGCGGGCGTCTTCTTCTTCTTTGTCTCCTTAATCAGCTTGTCACTGCCGATTTCTTCGTCATCACCCTTCGTCGTCTTTTTCTCGTTATCTGAAGCTTCCTCCACGACGTCGTCCAGCTAGAGAACACATTAATATAGATGCGAGACAATGAGTAGAGGACACGTACATCGAATGCTTCCTCGACGTCCGGCAACGGTCCAGCAGCAAGCTTCTTTGGTGCCTTCCCTAGATCTACTGCTTTGTGGAATGGTATTGGGTGCTCAGACGCGTTGTATCTGAAAAGTAAAACCCCCCATGAGCAAACTCAAATATCAGTGAACAACGAGAAAAGACATGTACTTCCTCGTCAATGCACTCTTTGTGGCAGCCGATATTTTCTTCATCACCAATTCGTCCCTATGATCTTCCACACCGAGTTCAACAATCGTATCCCAATCCTCTTTCGATAGATAATACCCATCCATCCGCTCAATGACTTCATCAACAGCGCTCTATTAAAAAAATGATCAGAAAACATACGCGATAGTCATCCCGAAAAAGAAACGTCTTACAGCACCAGTGTCCATCAGAGGTCGAACTATGTGGGGGAACAGGGCGGGGATATATGACTGCCGTATCTCAGCTTTGTCGCCGGACACTCTCAGTCGCATGCGGATCTGGACGTCGGTTAGCTGGCGGCTGAGCTTGTTTTGCTTCGAGTTCTGGCCGAGCCACCTGAAAAAAAAAAAAGGTGGATCAAGATGTGAACCGATGAAGAATAGCAGAAAGCCGTACTGTGGGAAGGTTATTGGGTTTCCGCCATAATGAGCGCCTGCACCGTAGAGAAACGAGGCAGGTCGGACTGTGGAGCATACGGCATGGAGCGGCATGAGGGACCAATGTTGTTCAGGACTATGAAGCATGACTTTCGCACATCGTGAGGGAGAGACGTGATGCTTACCCATGAATAAGTGCATCAACAAGGTCTCCATCCGACATAGACGACGCGGCACGGTCCATAAGCTCCAGCTGCTTCAGTACCTTTTCTGGCCCACCAAGATCACGTAGCTTGGCTGGTGTAGGTTTAAGGTAGTTTTCCTGAAATACATACGTCAGGAGAGAAAGGGGCGAAAGATGATAGAACCAGACTTGGATGAAGAGCGGCATGAACGAATGGTCCTGGAAATAGAGATCCATCTTGTCTCCGAGTGTCTCCCGTGCAGTCGACGAGAAGAGATACGGCCCCAACATCTTTATTGTAATGTCAAAAGGGGTCATAATCGCGTATTTCTCGTTCATTTTCGCCCTGTATTACAAAGTAAGAAACATAAACATATATGGACTGGATAGCTCACAGCTGCTTGCCTTCGTCGAAGCTCATCGTATCGTTCGACAGCTTCCACGTCGATAACATATTCAAGACTTGGCGGATATCAGACTGGGCACCCGCGACCAGTTCGTCAATGACATTGGCAGGAATTTTCATCTTCTCCCTTGAAACCTTGCATTAGAATTCTGTAACATCAACACCACACCACACTCACTTGAAGGCGATGGTTAAAAGCCGAGAGCGGATCATAGCCGCCTGAGGCCTGAATTCCATGAGTCAGCATCTTCTGGTTTTTGCGTTCGAGATACTAACTTGTGGAATGGCAAGCTACACGTCGTCGAAGACAGGGGCTTGAGTTTCAGTGCACCTCTGTCATTGGCTATGCATATGATGGGGACCTGCGGGGAGAACGTCGTTAACTGCAGAATGTCGATCTTCAAAGTCCCTGCTCACTTTCGACTTCTTGATCATCGCATTCAGAGCTCCGACACCACCGCGATCTCCGGCAGACATCCCGTCAACCTCGTCCATGATGAGACAAGTCCGATCTGTGATCTTGATTCCCAAAGCATTGGTATCCTGCAATATGTCGGTCAGAATCATCAATATGAGCTGAAAGATTCAAGAAAGACTTACATGGCTTCCAGCTACATACTCATCTAGAGATTTATTGTTGACGTTCATGCCGTTCTGTGGGAAAAGGATAAGCACGAGACGACACTTCGCGCCTGACAAAGAATAGGACCTCAACAAGCTTCTTGCTCCTCGCGTCGCTTGCATTCAGTTCAATTGGCGTGTACCCTTCCAACTTTGCGCACAGATGTGCACTTGTTGTCTTTCCTATCCCTGGCGGCCCAGTGATGAGAACAGCACGAAACACGTTCATGCCGCTCTTTCCGGGTTTCTTGAAGCCCACCTTGAGGCTGGACTGCCTGTAACGAGGATGAGAAGAAACCTAATCAAGACCTTTGAAGCCACCCCTCAGACGAGAACTAACCAGTCATGAAGCCACGACTGCAACTTTTCCACTTGCGACTTGTTTCCACAAACCTCTCTCAGCGACTGTGGAGCATACCGGGTTGTCCACAACTGAGACGACAAATCAAGTGTCTTGCTGCTGGGAGCGATGCTGAGCGATGAACAAGAAGCGTAGTGAAAGGAGAACAGACCTCCCACTTGCGTGTTTCGCGGCAGCCGTCTCATCCATTTCCCGCTTTTCCATCTGGCGAGCAGCATCTTTGATAGCCTTCATCTCCTTCTCCATCTTCTTTTTCGTCTTATCATCTACCTTCCCATTACCAAGCCCCTTCCGTGTCCCAATGAGATTCAAAAACTCGTCTTCACTCAACGTCTGGAGTTGATGTTTCTTGATGGCCTCGATTTTCTTGGGACCGGCATTATCGCCTAGGATAACGTAATCCGTTTTGCTCGACGGTTGGCCAACGACACGACTGAGTGGGTTAGAACCTGAAAAAAAGATGAGGAAGGGGGGCCTTACCCGCCAAAGCGCTTGGCAAGGTCAACAGCCTCATCTCTCGAGAAGCTAGTCAGCTCTCCCGTAAACACGAAAGAAAGCCCTGCGAGGGCATCAGGAGCACCTTCTGGGACTTCTTTCGAGCCATGAGCGACTGGCCCAGCAAGCTTCGCAGCTCTAGCGGCAGCCCAGCTAGACGTGGTTCAGTGATTGATATGGAAATCTAGTCATGGGGATGTAGGCTCTCTCACTTGAAAGATGACGACTTTGCCTTTGGCTCCTCCTCCTCCACCTTCTTTCCTTCTTTCATCTTGTTCTTCGCCGGTGGCTTTTCGTCCGTCTTCCCATTGCTCTTTCTCGGGGGAGCCTTCTGCGCAGCTTTCTTCGTCCCAAACAACTCCTCGGCCTCAGCTTCTTCTTCCTCGTCCGAATCCACGATAAACTCTTCGTCCTTTTTCGCCTTTGCCTTACTCGTTGATGCCCGCGGTTTCTTCGCCTCCGACGCACGAGGCTTCGCCGCAGCTTTCGTCGTTGACACAGCGAGCTTCTTCTTCAGAGGCGGCTTCTCGTCCTCTTGGCTTTCCTCGTCACTGTCCACCACGACAGCCGGCTTCTTGCGCTTGAGTGTGGAGGTAGACTTCTTCGCGACAGGCACGTCGTCACTGTCACTGTCGCTCATGACCACCTGTTTGGGAGCAGCTTTTGTCGGCTTCGAAGATGAAGGTTCAGGATGCGCGTCATTCTGGACGGCAGGTTTCCTCGCCGGTTTTCTGTAAAGGACGACATAGAAACTGTGTAGGAGGATAGAGATAGCGTATAGTCTGACCTGTCCTCGTCACCGCCTGTAATGCCAGTTGTAAGCCACCTCAGGACTGAAGATAGAACGCATCTACCCACTTATTTCTATCGCGTCCTTCTTCCTCAAACCTGGGCTGGAAGCCTGAGAGGTTCAAAATCAACCAGTGACGAGTTCCACAGATCAGCCACGGAGCATACCGGTGTGTTGGACTTTTGGCCGCTCGTTGAAGGGCCCGTAAAGAACATCCGAATATCCTTCCCGCCTGGCTTCGTTATCTTCGTGATTTTGGTCGAGGGGGCCATTGCGGTCGGCGTTGGTAAGAACGAGACGTGACACGAGATGTCGGCGCGTGACTCCACGCGTCAGAATCGTCACTTGCTGGTCTCCCTCGCTTAAAGTACCTCGCCCATGTAAGTTACTCTAGGATCAACTTGAACACAACCTTCTGTCATTCTCACACATGTAGTGCATCACCCGCCCATTCAGCACAAAGATATGAAGGAAAAATAAAAATATGCGACTCTGATTGAACGCACCCACTGAGACATGTCGAGCCAGAGCTTTCTAAAGCTGCGGCCTTATACAATGTCCACACGGATTACCAGTGCAGCGGCCCCGGTACTCCGGCTCCCATTAGACGTCCTTGGGGAGATCTTTCTGATTTCAAGGGACACCCAGATCTTGGACCGTAACGTTCGTGCCTACTTTGATCCAGGCAAACGTTGTGCTGTCCCACGTATGTACAAACCGGCGCAATCTTGCCACTACCAGTCCTATGACGGTCAAATTGTACAAAAAATAAATGGTCACCCAGAAATGTCATGTCACGCGGTTTGACCAACGGGCGCGCGGTTTTCGAGTGCCCACGCGGTTTTCACTGACTTGTGTCGCCCTTATTGTGCCGCACGTTGAATGTTGCTGCCACCCCCGTAGTATTTTGACCCTCTCCTCTCCCCAGTTGAACACAATACTTACTACTTAGCTCCCAGAAATTGTCGCAATGGGCATTCAATGTTTACAATTTCATCAGCTAAGGAAGCAGTCGGAGTCCACTCCAGCCAGCGGAGACTTGGATATTACACGAAAAAGATTATCTATTGATTAAAAGCAGGTTCTACTCTATGTGAGGGACATCAAGTTGAGACTTCGAATTCTAATGATGAAAAGAAAACTGAGTGGAGGTCATATAGGTCGAGGCAAGATTTATGATTATAAAGGTTGATTGAAAAGGCTCTAGGGAATGTTGAACTCGGAGGAAAGGATGGGATAAATAAAGCAATGAAAACTAAAAGAAGAACTTGCGGTTTACAGCCCATGGATCATCAAGGTCGGAAAGCGAGGTGAACGACGTGTCAAGGGGAACTGTGGGCTGAAGGGGAGTTGTCGGAGCAGTAACAGGACTAAGCACATCTGGTGGTAATGTGGGAATAATGCTCGTGGACAGGGCCGACGGGGCGCTCTCGACCGAGCTACTGTGCCCCGTCAAATCAATCATAACATAGTCTTCCGTTGGCGTTGGCGGCTGTTCCGAGTCCAAGCCATGTGTACTGTTTTGACAGTGTCGAGTCGTACCAAACATGGTAGGAGAAGGGAGGTCGAAGTCGGAATCTTGAACAAGTTGACCTTCAGAATCCACGGGAAGATCTTAAGATACTCACCAAACTCTTCGGCAGCCTCAACGACTGTGGAGGCTGCCAGTGGCTTGCTGATAACTATATAGATTGATGTCAGTAGAATATAAGGACAATAGAAAGGGGGCTGGCATGGCTTTGATTGTTTGCGTGGTGGGCGGCTCCTCCGTTTTCGTGAGGGACCATCTTGAACAGTGCTTAGATCCTCTACAGTGTCCTTGTCAGAGTCCGACGGTGTTGGGGAACGATTGCGCTTTCGGCTAGTCTTTTCCAAAGCTGACCTCTCTTGCGTTGGTTCAAACAAAGGGCTGGGAGTTGAGCCGTGGCCTATAGTGCGATGGAGAGTTGTCGTGCATGTTTGACATGAGTGTTGTCACATACTTGTCACAGCCTTCCCTTTTCCTTTCCGATCTCCCCTCAGGCTTGCTGCCGGGTATTCACTCTCAGAGAACAATGCACAAACTTCATCAGGAACTGGATCACGAGTAACTGGAGCACATTGAGGTTGTCTGGTAAGTTTTGTAGCTCGAGAAAACCCACCGATATAGACATGTGAATCTCGATACCCAGCTCGCGATGTACCCTTGTTGAAATGCACTGTCGCACCATCCGGATGTAGGTTCGGAACAATGGCCAGCCGTCTTTTCCGTGGTACACAGAGGACCCATGGTGGGTATGCAGCCAATGGATCATCTGCTTCAGGCTCCTCCATGTTATTGATGTATTCCAACAGGCCGGGAAATAGTTCCCGGAGAGCAGAGTGCACTTCTTCGTAGTTCCATGACTTCCGAAACTCAATTCCACTGTCAACCATCTTGGCTAAACCTTTTTTAATCAGGATTTGGATGTTGAACCGGTCTGGAACCCCAGCCTCCATTGGTTCAAAGCTGTCGGCTTCCTGTATCGGCAATGCAATGTTGGTAATACATTGATCAGATAGCTGCATCATACCTCATCCACTAATCCTATCCCATGTGGGTTAATGACAACGGACAGAACTTTGAAGACATCATCATCGCGATGGTCTTTGCCTTTTCCGTTTGACTGAAAATTCGGTAAGTGGCTTCATAATGATCATGACACAACAGGATCAACCACGTACTTTAGAGACACTCCTTGAGCCTGAGCCTGTGCTGCTGACTAGCCGTGTCTTGGGATGTCGCTGCATGCCATCATTGGCTTCCCGATTCGCGTCATCAATAGAAGGTATGTGGCTGGATCGGGGGACGTGTAAAAGACGGTGCAGTATGTCCTTGACACTTGGCTCATCTGCTTTCTCCTTCTGAGCTATGCCTGAAGCTGTCGAGGGGTCGCCGCAATGCTGGCTTGGTCCGTGGAGACATTCGAGACACCGTAAAGGTCTGTCTGGGTCGGGGTTCTCGGGAAGAGTGCACCGTCGACAGACACATGTTTTCCTGATGTGTGGTCAATTGCGATGCACCATGTTGAGCTAGAAGACATAGTAAGGACAGAGTATGTTCAGAGGAACAAAACACGAAGAGGTAATGTTCCACTTTGTTGGCTTAAATACAAGAGAGCTCCGACTGACAATTTGGCATCAAATTTAAACGAGACATCACTCTATTATTCAGACCCATCTTGAAGAAATACAAGTCTGTCAATGATATCTAGTGCCTGTCCCCATAATTCTGCCCGTGCCCTCCAAATGAAATCTGGTAAAGCTACCCACAGTTCTTTGCCACGCCGCATTCTAATAACCTCATAACTAGGATATACTGCATCCTCCCACTCTTCAGAAAGCAGTCCATAGCCTGATGGAATCAGTTGTAAATTACGAACATGATCAAGGGCCGTTGAAAAAACAATTTCAACATGATTATTTTCAAATGGACTCTGGTGCTTCGGACAAGATACATCCTCAACATTGAATTTTGATTTGTATGCTTCTTCAATAAATTCTTCAAGATCATTGAAGTCATGCTCTTGCATCTCGCCATCCGTTTCGAAAAAGTGCGGGATTTCCTCATCTGGCAGTTGTCCTGCGCCACTTTCTCCCTCTGTGCGTTCGTAGACTTCGCCATCTGTGCCATAGAATTTGCTGATGATATCTGGATGGATACCGGAACAATCATCGACGTAAATACCATGATTGAGCTGCCCTAGAAGCCGTATATCCTAATCTTGAATTCTCAAAGAAACTCTCATGATAATTTTATAAACGTTGACGTACATTTGGGCTCTGATCATGACCATCACCTGATAAAGGATGTGAGTTCCATTCATCCTGAAAAGCCATACAGTCGCCGTTTATCATGTCAAGAAAAAGATAATGAAGAAGCCAAAGATGGCAGGAGTTCTTCCTATCGAGACAGTGCAGGCGTTCAAGACGATAAAAGAAAGCACGCCAATACCGGACGAACTGTGTGCCAACCTCTACCCATAACCGTTCAATCCGTGTATTATGAGTAGATCTGTGGTAAATACCTCAGTTGAGAAACCAACTTTATTTGGAACAGAAATAATGTACAATCCCCAAATGAAAGAAGCCCGATTAAGGCCTTTCGCAAGAATCATGTATAGTGCGACACCCTTATTTTCACGACCATGGTCGCCACGTACACGCGACGGTGATCCATATTTTTCTATGGCCTCAGAAAATAAATGAAGCACAGTTGATGCTCGATTGTTGGTGCTTGCATGAAGACCAGTGACCTGAAGAAAGATAAGCACAAGTATTGAAGAATCAACTCAAATCTACATACCACACGAGAATACCCATCCACAAAGCCATGGATAACAATTCCCCATAGAATGAGCTTGTGATGTCCATCTACATGCCATAATGCATCAGGGCGTGAGACTTTGTACTTGCGGCGCTGAATCGTGGCACGTTTGCGAAGAATATGACCGAGGCCATCAACACGTTGGATTGAAGCTTGGACACGCCGTTTCTGAATGCGGAGACCCTGTTGCCTCAAAAAGCCAATCAAGTATCGTATGCCAGAGTCAGGCTTTGTAGCACGGAAAGCCTTGACAAGCAAATCAAGATCATGATTGGAAAGGGCTGAGAATTTGCTTGAGATACCATATAGGCGCATATAATAACGGAGAGTGTGGCGATGAATTCCCATCATATCAGCAAGCTTTGTCAATGAAATTCGTTGCTGGGCAGACATTGCTTCTCGTAGAAAATCTGGATCGATAACTTTTCGTGGACGACCACGCTGGCTAGTGCGGACACATGTAATTGGTTCAATAACACCAATATTCGATTCCTCCCTATGGCAAGTTCTTTATAAGGAATTATGAACTAGAAGGAAATGCCACGCACCGAGATACCAGAGCCTCGCGTGCCTGATTCAAACGTGCAACAAGTGTACCGACATGCTCGGTACAAGTATGAACCCAGTTCAGAAGTTGAGGGCTTTGTTGAGCAGCTTCTTCAAGCTCAAGAAGAATTGGAACGACATCCAAAGCAAGTCTCTCGATGTGAAGCTTTAACCTGATAGTGTCAGCTTCTTCAGAAAGAACATCAGAGGCAGAACAGAATATGTCGTGCACGATTTGATGTGCAAGATGGACATTTGGTGACCATATTTCATCAGTTGGAAGAGGTGGGATGGGCATTCTTGTACCAGTTGGCAAATAGCGTGTAAAGAGTTCAATTTCGGATTGACGGAACTTGAACTGAGGTGTGGTGACTCCTATCTAACACTTTGCTGGCACCCTTTGAACTAGTATGGCCTCTGACAAAAACAATTCTCCACAACCTCACCCAAAGTACTGGCACCGAGATGGTTCCGTGATTTTCCAGGTTAGCCTAGGTGTCATACAACTATGGAACAGTTTTACTTACTTTTTCTAGGTCGAGAGATATCTCTATCGTATCCACCTCAGTATCCTTGAAAGGCTGTCTCCCGTCTTCAACAACATCTTCAGCATTCCTCCTCAATCAACCCCAGCTACCTCCGAAGGAATTGCTATGGAGGGAAGCCTGGAAAATCCACTTGTCCTCGAACAGGTGAGGAGTGATGAATTTGACAATTTTCTGCTTTGGATCTATCGAATGTGAGTACTGGGGCTAATCATGGACATGAATGATTGCTTATCATCCACACAGTGACTGGAAACCACCCCCTCAACCTGAAGTAGTCTATGTCGACCTCCTTAAACTGTGTCAGAGGTGGCAAATTGACGAAGGCGTGACATTTGCTATTCACCACATCCAGCAGTTGCCATCAATCAGAACACCGCGACGTCTTGAACTTGCAAGGATGTACTCGATTTTCCAGTGGGTTAAACCAGCATTGAGGATATTGATTTTTGTGCACTTCATATGGGTAACCCTCAGCGACGAGGAATGCAGTCAGATGGGCTTCCCCATTCACCAAATCATCGCGAACGCAAGGCGTGTTATAGAACGTGAACG
Source organism: Entoloma clypeatum (assembly GCA_963565915.1). Classification (NCBI taxonomy): domain Eukaryota; kingdom Fungi; phylum Basidiomycota; class Agaricomycetes; order Agaricales; family Entolomataceae; genus Entoloma; species Entoloma clypeatum. Next base: position 610,191 of record OY751494.1, read on the forward strand.
TCGGTCACTGGCCTTCATCCGACCACGGCCGAAATTCGCTGTTGATTGGGTTTGCCATAATCACAAGGCATGTGGGACTACATGGAAGGCATTTTGGGAGGCAAAGATGATTATCAGACTCTTGCATCCCACAGATCCGTTGCCGCTTCATGAGATTGCTGATTGTGTCACGAAGTATCTGGACTGTCCTGAACTGATGCACATGACATCTCTTTGTAAGATGGCAATGGCAGAGCAGCTTCGAGAGAACACGATTGCTGAATCCATTCTTGATGCAGCAGTTGAGGCCGTCATTACATACTTCACTTCGTTATGATCATAGCTATATAGCATTGCTTACCTCAATCTATACCATTTCAGGCAGATTTGTATACATAACTTACCGTGACATTGAATGGCCATTGCGACAATTTCTGGGAGTTAATTACTGTGTTCAACTGGGGGGAGGGTCAAAATACTACGGGGGTGGCAGCAACATTCAACGTGCGGCACAATAAGGGCGACACAAGTCAGTGAAAACCGCGTGGGCACTCGAAAACCGCGCGCCCGTTGGTCAAACCGCGTGACATGACATTTCTGGGTGACCATTTATTTTTTGTACAATTTGACCGTCATACAGTCCTCTCTTGTGGACACATCTTCGAGTCGTCCCACCTTGCCGGCGGAACCTGGTTCGCTTGTGGCTAAAAATGTCTCGCTCATGTCGAATCGATCTACACATCAGAGTTTCCTACCAGCACGGTCGTCGCCTTTGCAAGTGCGCAGAAGATACCGCCGCTGCTACTAGTAACCACCATATGACGCTATACCACATACTCGCTGATCATCTTCCCCGATGTCGAAGCCTCTTATCCGGTGTTGAAGACTTTGGCGCTAATCTCAAGAAGCGCCGCAGTATCATCCACCAATTCTTGACGAGGTTTTCAAATTCCCCTCCTCTCTGATCTTGAACTGCTGTCTCTAAATATCAAATCAGAACTTGAAGACGCCTTCGAGACAGTCTTTCCTCAGGGATTACCTGCACTCAAGGCAGTCCAGATTGGGATGCGGTTTCTACCTCTCGTTGGCTCAGGTAACTTCGCTTCACTTAGACCTGAATATCATGAAACCCATGGATATCCATAATAGCTTCTCCCAATCTCAATCATTACAAACGCTCGTCATGTACCACGGCCTGGCCACCATACACCACGTCTCGCTACCCCCCATACAATTACCACATCTCATGTCTATCCAAATATTCGGCAGCGGGATTAGCGACATCTCTCCTCCTGCTGATCTCAGCCCCCGCCATCCGACAGATGGTTATTTCTCCCCAGGTTCTGAGGAACCCTCCCAGGCGGCCAGCAGGCAAGTACATAACACCACCTCCAGGCCCACGCCTCAGGGAACTTCCCTACTGCTTTCCCCAAGCCGAAGAGGTCTTTTTGATAGGTTCCGACATTCAAGGAGCTCTATCTTCTCTTCGGACGACCACCTTCCAAAACAGCAGCCTGAGCGCGCGCTCTTGCATTTTGTGCAGCTTTATGGGCCATGGGCACCTGTTCATCTGAAGCAGACAGCCTGAGAGCTCCCGCTTGCGGAGCTGCTTGATGGCTCGACAGATAAGAGAGTCACCCGTCTGAGAGACATTTCCACTGCCGAAGTTTGGGATTTCTCACCTGGAGTTCGTGAGGATACAAAATTCAAGTTGTACATGAGTATCTAGTTTGTTTCATAATCGATGTAAAATAACATTTCAATCCGTATTCGTGTTATATCCTTTTTCATCCTTTTTTCAACGCACGTTGGTTACTCCAGGCTATCGAGAATTGTCCCGTAGTATTGTCATAACTCACAATCCACAAAAGCACACTCCTCCCACTTCGTCACTCGTCCTACCTCGTCAAGACCCTGAACATAAAATCTCACTTTCTTCCTTCCATCCGCGCTTCCATGCCCACTCTCGCGATCCTTCCCAAACGGTAAGTTACCAGTCGGAACCCCGAACGCGTTCCTCCGCCCATCCAATCCCGATGTGCCAATCCAGACCGCCTCCTGGGGCTGCCCGACCTTACTCTGTCCATCCACAACGACATATGGAAGGGCGTACACGTTGAAATAAACAAACCCAGGGAACCAGCCCGAATGATAGATGGGTAAAGCAGATACAGGTGTTTCAGGCGATGTGATGATCTCCGTGATTGAGTCGGGATCGAGAGGAGGAAAGGAAGCGGCTGTTTCCCATGTGAGGAGACCTGCTGATCCTCGAGAGTCGTGATTTGAGGTGTTTGGATTGGACTCGGAGGGCGAAGATGGCACGAAGTTCGCCCAGAGAATCTGAGGCTTGAACTCTGGGGATGAGGGAGGCGGAGCAGGGTATACGTTTAGTTGTCCCAGAAGAATTGGAACCGATAACGGCTCGAGAGGCGAATTCTCCAAGACTATAGCAGTTACGATTCCTATTGCCATCTTCAAGGATTTGGCTGATCCGGACACGATGCCTTCGGAGTGAGGCACGACGAACTGGATGGAAAGTTTTGACCAGCCTCCGGGAAGACCGTCCGCATCGGGGCTTGTGATTGAGGTGACTTGGATGTCATCGTTCGTCCTTGCAGATAGTGACTTTACAGAAAGCCCGATCTCCACATCGGCCTCACCATCATCAATCACCTTGTATACCAGGGTCGCTTCGTAGCGGCTATCATATCTGACGGAAAGAGTTTGAACTGGCACCCATATCTTCCTGAACATGCCCCAATCTTCCTCCCCTTCCAATCCCGAGGAGTCCGGCGCAACGGTCATAGTGAGTCGTAGAGAACTCCCTCCACTCCAGGCATCATTGAAGCAAATCTCCGGGAGAATCTTTGGCAACGGCAAACCGGGTTCCATGTCCTCCCATTTGACTTCTGGTTTTGGCCAGACAAGATCTCCCAAAGAACCCTGTTTATCGATGTCCATCCATCCTCCTTGACTCTCGCTGGGGTTGATTGCTTGAAACACCTTGATTCCGTTCACCCACCAACCCCACCCAACCCCGGGACAGAACGACGTATGCAGAGCCAGCTCCACGGGATCCGGGGGCGGCCTCGTCTCGAAAAATGAGGCAACCGGGCGGAAAGGTTCGTGCTCACATTCGCATTCTGGGTCTTCCGGCTCGCGACGAGGTGCTGGGGGTACGACCACCTCTCCCCAGGTTCCGTTCGCCGGGCCAACCCACAGTTTGCGTTCATTAGCCCACCATGTGTGCCAAGTGAAGCCTGGCTCATCTTGGATGGTTTCCCATGTCCAAGCTTGTCCAAATAGAGCAGCGCTTAGACCTAAGGACGAGGGAGAGATGTGGTTGAGAGCTCTGTAACAGCCAAGTCCCCCGCCCCCGTGTGTGCCCCGGCCCCAGGTGTCGATTCCGATGTAAATGTCTGCGAGACTAAGCGGTTTGCGAGTGGAAGGTGAGGCTAGTGATTCGGGGAGGGAAAGGAAGTATTGTGCTGAAAGACCGGGATAAGACTTCGGCCACTTTATAGGACTTCGTTAGGGGGTGCATCAAGAGAGCGAGAGTCGGGGACGCACCGTGTAGTTTGTGAAAATGCCGGATGAGGAGAGAAAGAAAGGGAGATTGAGGGAATTCAATCGATCTTGCCATCGAAGCTGTCCTGTAAAGGTGACACTATCGTACCTATACAGGATTATTGATCTATGGATGCCATTTTGATGCGTGAATTTGCTCGTCGCTCACCATATGGCCTCTGCATGACTACCTATTCTAGATTTAAGCTCGGTTTCCAAGATGGTTATCCATGCAACGAGAGTCCGCGTCTGTTCGATACCGCCTCGAAGGGGACACTCGAAATTGAGAAGATACCCATCAAATCCGCGTTGTTCTGCAAGATCGGCAAGAATCCTCGCATAATGTGGAGAGACGGGGAGTGACGCTGTTGGAACGGTGGGTTTGGCGGGGCCTGTGGGTGACTGGGGGAGATTCCCGACAAGAAGGCGGAGGCAATCTTCCTCAGCGCCAGGTTCGAAAATTCTACGAGTGAATCAAAGAATGGTTTCCCGTGACAAAGGAAGATACGTACAGCACACCTAGGATCTTCACACCTTGGCGATGGGCTGCGTTTATCCAGCCTGGTGGAGGAACGGTCACTCGGTGATGAGAAAAACTGAGGGGGAGTGTGACTCCGAACTAGAGGCGTAGTAGAATCAGGGTGAGACTTACTATATGAAGGTATCACAACTTGACCAGAAGTTGAAGGTATATGATACAACACCGGGGCGTTCGGTATATCCACCCTGCCAGATTCCGGGTTAGCGCTCAAGGCCATCATCGACAAGCGCGATCTCGTTACCTTGTAATCGTGGCAAACCTGTAATCAGGGTTGAATGATTATTGAGCAACCCGATTCTATGAATGAGTACCAGAAGTTTTGCGGCATTTCGATCTTCATATGATTGTGATCGAATTATGTGAGGCAAAGTTCCTTCCAGCTTCCGAGAGGGTGTCGAAGCCCAGGTATCCAACTCTTTCAATGAAGTGAAATAGGCTGCGGGCTCGGTCACGTCTGTGAGCCCGTCCCACGATAATGGCATCGTAGAGGACAAGTCCGAGTCTTACTAGAGTCTACTATCTGAGCCGCGATCCGATAATATAATGACTACGTGGGAATAATTTAACATGTTGCTGGCGATTAGATAAGCTCATCCGACATCATACAGGTCACCTTCAAGTTCATAACCAATTTAAATAAAGCCGCGTCCGCAGCCACAGCTCCGTATTCGCCTTTGCCTGCAGCTTGATTTCAGCGGTGGAGATACCTTGCAAGCAAGGTAATATAGCAACCACATCGACGGATATCCATAGGCTGACGATGACGCGAACGGGTCGCAACGACAGCTTCTGCCTCACTTCAACCGTTACCATTTTCTGGTTGAGGAGAAAGATGTCGCTACGCGTGGTGTAATGCAGTGACCCTCGACAGAACTGATCCGAGTCGGGTTCGCGCGGTGGCGGCTGCGGTCACGCGCTCATGAGCTGTCGACGTCCGGATCCATCACCAGAGCGCGCCAGTAACCCACACGGCATAGTCTCAGACTGCTTCCTTATACTCAGTACAGGGAGGAACCGCGATAAAACGGATCCGTGGGTATTGATGTAGAGTCATTAGAACCAACCTCGGTCCCCTCTCCCACCTCTCCGAGGCACATCGCCTGACACGAAAGGCTGGTAAGTCCCAGTCATGCTACCTGAACGTCTTCGCACGCCTCAAGTGAACTTTGATATATAGAAATGGAATCATAATAAGGAAGGCGTTAGCCGTGTGGCATCGTGAATTTCATGAGCCGCGGGGACGTGATATTGTACCTGCTGAAAAAGAAGCATCGTTTTCCTGGGAAAGGGTAAACGGTAACAGGTTGGAATACTTAAGTGTGTTCAAAGACACGAATCTAATATGTGTGCACTAGGTCAACACGCCTGCGACATCGGCACCACCTGGCCCCGCGTGACCACGCGACGTGATCCAGCTACCTGGGGGGTCGGGACTCCGCCTCGATCTCTGCTCGTCCAACCCCCTTCACACATATGTTATCACATCGCCCTGGATCTCTCCGACGGTGTCGCCCAACCCTTCTACAGGCGTGTCGCGGCAGGTGGGAATACTTCAGGCTGTTTCTCGGTGGTCCCACGGGAAATACAGAATTTCCGTTTCGTCAAGAGCGCTGTCGGCTGTGACCCGATGGCAAGGAAGTGATCTTCCATCCCTGTGAGGAAACGTACTTGCAACGTACAGCAGTCTACTCACGGTTAATTATCGCATCAGGAATCACTCCGAGACTCGGACGCCGGAGTGTGGGTAGTCATCGTTTGCTCCTCAAAGGAGTGAACTAGGGTTGAAAGCCTCTACCCACCTTCCCGCGAGTACCGTTGTATCCGAATGTTCCTCGCGGTCACCGGCGCATAAAAAGGGTGCTGTCAGTGGGTGCCAGCGTTCGTCACCTGCAGAAACAAGACTCCAAGATTTCCCTTACCTGCTCAAATCGATAAACATGCACTTCTTCCGCATCATTTTTTTCATCTCTCTATGCCTTGCCACTGGCAGCACATTCGCATTTTCGACCCCTGCCTTGGAGGCACGTAGTCCTAAAACACGTCAGTGCCCATGTTATCTTGTTTGCGCCGGTGCGTGTTCGTGCGGCCACTGCGAATAGTAATGATGGTAAGTCGCTGGTCCCATTTGCAATAGTTCTCTCATGAACCTGAAAACGCAGGGATACCTTGAATTCTTAAAACAATTCCAATCGGAGGAGGTTCCCTGTGCTCGTAAGTCTTGAACTTGAAACCCAATGGTTGCCATATTGATGGTTGGTCTCACATCGGTTTCAGGCGTTTAGCTGCTTGTTCATCTGGGCATCTTGTCGCTGTCGTTGTATATATTCTCGTCCTATAAAGTTGTTGTCCTTCGCTGAAAAAAGGACATCAAAATCAACGAGATTGTTGAACGCAGCCAGTACCTTGAACCTTCAAGAACCCGAACATCGACACAGCTACATATGGGGGAAGAAGAAAAACTGGGCGAGATCTGAACCGCTTCCTGGCCTACTTGCTAGGTTTGTCGTTAAACTGAAGACAGATCTACTAGCGGGTTTACAGGGTGGCAAATGCTCGTGAGCTGTCGACGTTTGGATTAGTCTGCCGTACACCAGCAAGCCACACGGGATTCGTAGTTTCAAACCACTGCTTCCTTGTACTCAGTACGGCAGGAACGGCGATCAAGGATCCGTCGGTACATGTAGAGTCATCAGAAGCAACCTCGGTCCCCTACCGTCCTCACATTTTCTGAGACGGAAGGGTAGGAAGTCCCAGTCATGCTACCTGAAACGTCCTCCCATGCATCAACTGAACTTTGGTTATAATTAACGTTAGCCGTGTAGCATCGTGAATTTCATGGGCCGCAGGGATGTGAAACTCCCGATGAGTGTTTCTCGGGGGGCAGCCTGCTGGGAAAGAGGTATCGTAAGCATTGCTGTCCCGACAGAAGGGAAACGGTCAAAAAAGTTGAAATACTCAAGCCTCTTTTTTGGTGGGGCCTCGGGAAATACTTACTCAAGTTCACGGAGTTTCTGTTGCGTCGAGCGCACTGCCGCCTGTGGCCCAATGACAAGGAAAGAAGTGGTCTTCCTGTGAGGAAACGTACAGTGGTTAAAGTACCCATCAAGAATCACTCTCCGGGATTTCTGAGCGTGGACAATTGCTTCTCAAAGAAGAGGCCTAGGATGGGAAGACTCTGCCCACCTCCGCCAGCACTGTATCCGAATATTCACCGTCAATCGGCCGTCATCTGCGTATGAAAAGGGTGCTGCCAGTGAGGGCGTTCGTCACCTGCAGAAACAAAACCCCAAGTTGATAAAACACCTTGCCATGCACTTCTCCCGTATTATCTTTGTCGTCTCTCTATGCCTTGCCAGCACATTTCAATTTGCATTTTCGACCTCTGCCTTGGAAGCACGGAGTGATAACAAGGACTATAACGGCCCGTATACCTACCGGCAGTGCTTTAGATGCTGGTTAAAATGACGCACTTGTGCGTGCCCGCCCTATTGCGTATAATAACGGTAAGCCACTGTCCCATTTGCAATAGTTTGTTCATGAACCTGAAAACGCAGGGATACCTTACAATACTGAAACAATGCCAATCAGAGCAAGTTTCCTGTGCTAGTAAGTCAAACCCCATGGCCGCCACAGATATTGATTAGTCTCACTAGGCGTTTAGCGGCTTGGGTGTTGTTGTTGTCTTTGTATTTATTCTCGTCGACCGTTGTCTTTCGCTGTAAAAAAACTCTTTATGAACCAGGATTGAGGGTTGTTGTTATCATGATTATACCGCCGCAATGGACATGTACATACCGAGACTAAGTATAACCGTGAAAAGGCAGAGCGAAAGGACGGCGGTAACTGAAGCTAAATCGCCAGGATCGTACCGTTCAAGTGGCGGGCGGTAAGTATCTCCACTGAATGGGACGACAATTACTCACCACGTATGCGCCTGGCACAGGTTGCCGGTATACTCTTGAGGAAGGGCCACAACCGTGGGAACCTTGGAATATATGGGGTCGGAAATTGAGACGAGGAAGGGCTGCTCTTTTACGTTTGCAACGACATTTGTTGAAAAAAGACCTGCATATGCTGGCTGAACCTGGCGCTGCTGGCGACGCAACGCAGCCCACGGACGAGATTCTGAACGTCCTAAACGCTCTCAAGAACGGCAGCAATCACAACGGCAGCAACAACAACGTCAAGTCTGAGCCACAACCCGACGTCCTCCCGCCGCCCCCAGCCTCCGAGTACGATGTCCTCACCGCCCAGCTTCAAGAGAAGCCCCGCAACCCAGAGGGCTGGCGAAGACTGATTGACTGGGTAGAAAATTCGGGAGACATTGAAAAGCTGCGAACAGCGTTTGACACACTCTTGCAAACGTACCCCAATACTGTCTGTCACCCAAACCTTTGTCGTCGCAAAGATTCTTCTTGTTTGTTTTGTTTTTCCTGATCGTCTTTCTTAGTCGTCTGCGCAAATTCGTTACATCGGCCATTTTTTGAATGACCAGAACACGTTCTCGGAAGCAGAAGACTTGTTCAAGAAATTCCTTAAGCTCTCTCCGTCTGTCGATCTCTGGAGATTCTACTTGACTTATGTCCGGTGAGATCGACATCATCTCAGCCTTCATCCTTTTCCTCAAATAACCTTCAGCCGTGTAAACTCGAACCCAGCAACCCGTGACGGCGTCCGCAAATCCTACGAGTTCGCCCTCAGCCATGTTGGCCAGGACAAAGACTCTGGAGAAATATGGCGGGATTACATTCAGTTTCTCAGATCAGGCGAAGTACGTCTTCCTCCCACTACCCCTTAATCTATCCATATCCATCCCCCCCTCACCAGGCAGCCACCACATGGGAAGAACAGCAGAAGATGGATGCCCTCCGCAAGGTCTACCACCGCGCCGTCCAGATCCCGCTCGACAACGTCGAGGCCCTCTGGCAGGAGCTCGAAGCCTTTGAGAACAACCTCAACCGCATCACCGCGAAAAAATTCATGTCCGACCTCTCTCCAGCGCACATGCAGGCCCGCACGGCCCTCCGCCAGCTTGTCGCACATACAACCTCGCTTTACCCGCCGACACCACCGCAAGTCGTCCCAGGCCGCCCGGAGCTCGTCCTGCCAACATTGCCGACGTTCAATGCGGCCGAGAGGGGCCTCGTGGGCAAGTGGAAGATGTATCTGAAGTGGGAGGAGGGAAACCCGCTTGAGATCGAGGAGAGGGAGAAGCCGGTGCTCGTCGCGAGGATTCAGCAGGTTTACAAAAAGGCCGTCATTCGCATGCGGTTTTTCCCCGAAATCTGGTACACTTACTTTTCCAAACCGCCTTCAATCCGGACTAACCTGCCCATGACAGGTTCATGGCCTATGCATGGACGAACAGCGTCGGCAAGCACGACGAAGCCATGTCCATCCTCCGTGCAGGCATGGAAGCCAACCCATCCAGGTCTGTTCCCCTTCTATTTGCTCGCGTACCTCCCCCACGACTCAATAATTTAAACAGCTTCCTCCTGACATTCGCCTACGCTGAAGCGCAAGAGCTCAAAAAAGAATACGCCGACGTCCACGCCACATTCGACAAATTCCTCATCACCCTGCAAGCTGATCTCGACGCCATCGAAGCTCGCACCAAAGCCGCCGAAGCCGCCGCCCTGCCCACTTCTCAACACGGCAGCGGCAACGGGTTCATGGGCCCGCCTCCGCCGTTGGAGTCATTTAACAACAACAACAACAGCAGTCACAACGGCACCGCGACATCATCACAGAACTCATCATTCAACTCGCAGGCGTCGGACGAGAGCAAGCCCAAGACTACGGAGCTGGCGGAGCGCAGGGCAGAGTACGGACTGGGGTATATTGTGTATATGCGCTTTGTACGGAGAGCAGAGGGTGTTAAGGCGTCCAGGGCGGTGTTTGGGCGTGCGAGAAAGGACCGATGGGCTCCTTGGGAGGTTTACGAGGCCTCTGGTGGGTATCTTCATCTTTTTTTTTCTTTGCTTGGTTTCGGTTATTTTGCCTTTTTTTTTTGGCGTACTGTACGCTGACTTCTTCTCCATCCACAGCACTGATGGAATACCACTGCTCTGACGAAAAGCATGTTGCGAGCCGGATCTTTGAAAGAGGGCTGGAGATGTTCGGGGATGAGGTCGAGTTTGTGCTGCGGTACCTGGGGTTTCTCATCTCTATCAACGACGAGAATAGTATGGGCCATCGTTTCTTTATCGTACACGCATTCCTGACAAGCTCTCTACGTAGACGCCCGCGCCCTCTTTGAACGTGTCATCACCACTTTCCCGCCCGACGCCGCCCGGCCCCTCTGGGAACGGTGGGCAAGATACGAGTACCAATATGGCGACCTCGACGCTGCGCAGAAACTCGAGGAGCGTATCGCAAAGGTCTATCCATCTGGTATGTTAACATTTCCTCTCCACTCCTTCCACCCCATCCTCAAACACATCCTAGAACCCCCAATCAAACGCTTCGCCCAGCGCCACATCTACCTCGGCACAGACGCCATCGCATCGCGTGACCTCGGCGTCTCGCTCGCCCGGCGTGCGCCTCCCAACCACCAGATCCGCGGCGAGGGTGCCGGCGGGGCCCAAGGCCTCGGAAGAACAGAGACGCTCAGCAGCCTTCAGTCGAGCTTCCCACCACCCGCCCCTGCTAACGCACCCCTCAAACGCCCCTCGTCCCCTGAGCACCGAGGGGGCCCCGGAACAGGCGGAGGCGGAGGTGGTGGTGGTGGTGCCGGAGGTGGATCAGGCCCCGGCGAGTACTCCCAGGGCCACAAACGCGCGCGGGGGGCCTCGCCACGGGATAGAGGATGGGATGGGCGCCGGCGGTTCTCGCCACAGCCGTCGTCTATTGGCTGGGAGGGCCGGGGTGACGTGCGCGAGAGCCGGGAGGCGAGGGAGGCGCGGGAGACGAGGGAGGCGAGGGAGAGGGAACGTGCGATTCCGCCGCCTCGGGTGCAGGAGCGGGAGAGGATGGAGAGGGAGAGGGTCGAGAGGGAGAGGGCTGAGAGGGCTGAGAGGGAAAGGGATGAGAGGGAGAGGGAGAGGGAAAGGGAAAGGGAGCGGGAGCGGGACAAGGCGGAGAAGGCACGGCATCATGCTGTGCATGTTCCGCAGGTCATCAGTTGGTTTGTCGGGGAGCTGCCTCGTGCGGCTTCGTTTGATGGTGTGTGCTCAGCATTTTTTTTTGTTTTCACGTTTGTGGGAGGGGGAACGCTTACGACTTTGCCATATCGTCTAGGCCCGGTGTTTCGTACAGAGGACCTGATGAATCTGTTCCGAAATGCGGTCATCCCGAGCAGTGGAAGAAACAAGCCGTCCCCGCCCCCGCCGCCACCACATGGCCCCTCTCGTACGTCTCAATAGTTCGCATGGCTCATCCTCCCGAGTTTTCATATTTCCTTCTATAGGCAGTCGTGCTGTCCCTGATTACGGTCCATATCAAGGTCCGGGAGGCGGTCGAAGGCGGTATTGAAGCTTGGGATTGTTCTTTATCGGCCAGGACTGAGCATTTTCCTCAGTCTTGGTTTGGTAATGAGACAACCTGAGCCAAGAACTTGATGGGTCTTCGCGTAAAAGGCATACTCTTCCAAGTTGAAAGATGACTTTCAGCCGAGAAGCGCGCTGCGGACGACGCGGATGATTTTCCGATGATGGCAATATCAAAAAAAAAAAAAAAAAAAAAAGAGAGAGAAATTTGGGAAAACCCCTTGGTTGTAACATACTCGACATTCTTCCTCTCCGATCATTCCCTCTTCTTGTATCTAACATTTTGCACGATAAAAGTAATCATTCTTTTGCTCTTAATACATTGGTAAGGTTACATGCGTTAAGTAATTTGAAAGGAGGACTAGTTTTCGAATGAGGGATGTTTGGTATGAATCTTGATCGATTCGTTAGTCACGAACACTTGAACTACCGGGCTCACTAGCAATAGGCCCTCGGGTCAGGGGGCTTATGACATGTTCATTGTTCAGCCTGCGGATGACGATGGCACCGGCGGGACCAGCAGCAGCACGGACGGTATGGCAAGAACGTTCGTGATAGGACGAGAGGAGAGCATGAGGCGACAAGCTCATGACAGTCCCAACACTCGAGGTGAGTATTGTCTTGCTCTTCCCAATGGGTTTTCAATCACGAGAAAGTGCCAACCTCATGAAAATGATGGTGGTGCACGTGCCAAGTCACAGCCTTTCATCTCCTCGAGAATCAAAAAGAATTGCTTCGTCCCGTAAAAAAACAACACTGATATGTGGCCATCAATCATTAAGCTCAAGGCGTGGCCCTCTTTCCCATCAAATACTCCATACTCTGGTATGCAGCCTAGAACCCGTCAGCGACCCCATTCAAACTCGCGGATCCGGTCGACTTACCAAAGGAGAAAATTGAGGGACCATGTGTCCACTGAGTTCTACTTCATAGTACGTCAATCCTCGCTCTGTATGTGTGGTACCGAGGGCAACGCCAGTGGCATCAACGATGAAGCTGTCGTTGGCAATCGGGGTCTGGAACCCTTGTTTGCCGTTCCCTACATTTATCATGGTGAGATTTCACGATGGAAAAAGGATGAAAGTCTGTATTCGCGACTTACAGGTCATGCTAGTGGTGAAAGACAAGGTAAAAAAAGCCCCAATCAGACATCCCGACGACTTGAAGGAACGCATATCGCGAGACTCACTTTTGGAGGACAATCCTCGTTCTGATAACAAAAAACGTTGGGGGGGGGTGGGTGGTGGTTAAACGAGCCTATACCCCATAAAATGAAATGGCGGAAAACAGACGCACCCCTCAGCAATGAGAATGAAATCAGCAAGACCGTGTACGATAACAGTCCTCGTGCTCTTCGCCTTCTCGATGACACTCGGTAATACACTCAACGCAGATGGGGCGCTCGCATCCCCGTGCGGGAACACGTCGATTGATGAACATTCCTCCCACGTAATGTTCGTAGGCACATGGAGCAACTGCTTCACGTCCTTCCTGTCAAAGTAAAGAGGCGGCACTTGGATTTGCGGGAAAGAACCACTACAGTATCGAGTCAATGAGCAAATGGTTCATTTGGAAACCGTTTCATCGGCGAAAGTAAAAAAAAAAAAGGGGGGGCTTACGGGAACCCGAGCACGTCCCAGAGAACGGGGTATGTGTCAAAGATGCGATAGATATTGAAAGCGGGGTTGACAAGGAGGGCGGCGCTGAAGATGTCATTCCACAAGTCACATTTTTTGGAAATCTCCGTGGAACCTCCGGGAGGCACGAAGGGTGCAGGCGGCGGAGGGAATATAACGTGTTTGTTGTAGTAGCCTGTGTAGCCGCACGCCGCGGCGCGTTTATCAAGTTCTGCCATGAACGTTTGGCTGGATTGCAGAATATGTGAGTACACATTGTTTTCACTGAAACAAGGAGGCTAGAAAAGACGCACTTGAAAGCAAAGACGTGTTCATATTTATGAACAAAGTCGACAGCAACGACTTGCTGTTGTATTATGTCCCAGGAAAGAGAAGCTGATTTGAGATCGCAAGGTGAGCAGATGGCTTTTAGTACTTGTATGAGTCAACTCAACGATCAGCAATCCAAATTCCTTGAAGGTCAAGGGCCAAAGAAGTGGGGTGGTCATTGATGTAGTTCGCGATGTCTGGAAGAACGGTCTCAATCACATATTTATGGTATTTGAGACATTTTACGCACAGGGAACATAGGTCCCTGCATACTGTTTTTCGAGTTAAACGATGTCAAAACTTAGATGGCAAAAAAGGAACGCACGCTCTCGCCAGATAACCAAAGCTTCTTGGTCTTGAGTTCAGAGAAGACTTCGAGAAACTGCTCCAAAAACCCGACAAGTTGCGCCGCGAGATCGACTTCATCCTAGATTCAAGATTTGTCTTGTGAGAAGATGTACATGGAGAATTATCTTACATACTTTGATGTTCGGCTTTCCCTGCGAGTAACCAGTTCCGACCGGTTGCTCAACCCACAACACACTCGAGAGATTGGTCCAGCTATTTTCGTTAATGGTCGGCTTGGCTTGACCATAACTCCAAGAGATAGGCTATGAGGGCAACAATTTTAGCTGTAATCCGATCTTGCGGTTTGCGAAGGAGCTTACCCCGTTCTCTTGCAAAAATCCCTCGAGAGACGAACATCCCGGACCACCGTTTGTCCTTTATATCCACAGTTAATACCTTCTCGGTTTGTCACGAATTAATGCCCATCCGGCCTCACCAGAAGATTATATCGTCGAGGCTCCCCTCTGGGCCGGGAGGGAAGAACCAGAAGAACAACTGGAACGATGTCGCTCAAGACGGGGTCCCACATTCGTATCGTAATTCATGAAGAACAAACCTCCCGAGTCTCGTTCGTGTTGTTGCTGATCGGCAACAAACCCGCCCAACTAGGGCCTACATCCCATTCAACTTCCGGAATGCTCTTTCCGTCCACATAGAATCCTGCCGATCACCGCGGTTAGTTTTGACGAAGCCCTCGCCAAAAGGACAGACCACTTACGAGAGGCTTTGGGGTTGGTAAAGGTGATGTTTTTTGGTCCAGGTGACGCGGCCGCCCGCGTCGTGGGCCTATGGAACCTCTTCGTAGCTTCGACCTGCCGAGCATGGAGCTCTTGCTTACGCATTTGTCGTGAATCCGCGCTTAGCCCGAGGAGGGCGGCGCCCACGGTGGCAGCGAACGGAAGCCAAGAGCGGGTCAGCATTTCCTTGGTGTCGACAACTCTTCACGAAGGGGGACTCGGGGAAGACCTTGCGATGCATACTTTTTATGAATGAGCATGTTATTGTGCGCCGGTGGGGGAAGAATGCCATTTGACGGGTCCATATGGCGCCTACTCCATCTAGTATGGCGGTAAATACACATGATGCATGGCAAGGTCTATTTATAGTTCTTACTCGGATGTCTTCACATGTGCGCCTCCGGCTTTGATGAAAAATTCAGAAATTGGGAGGATGAGTACATACTCGGTTCCGTTATGATCATCTTATCACCACCATCGCCCCTTGTCATTCTTTATTCCACGTCACGATCTTTCGTGCGTTCAAGTTATACAAGACCCAAGTGTCAAGACGCTGCGCCTGACTGCACGTACTCTGTAATTCATGCAAGCTCTAAATTTCATGCTGAAAAGAACCGATAAGTAAAGAGCTGCATCAGTAGTCAGCTACTCTATTGCACCACATGGACTCGTCAGACCGGAGCGGGCAGGACACATTCCCGAACGAAATACTCATGAAATCGATTATCTTGTGTGAGTTCTGGATGAAACGTCGTCAAGAAGTGTCTGCCTTGGCGTAAAGCCACGATGGTTTTTGTATCATTTTCATCCAATGCTGCGAGAGCCCTGGGCAGAAGCTTCGGGGACAAACGGGCAATCACCTGGATCGGAGGGTCTTCAGGGGATGGCGCCAGTGACAGGACGACCTTTCAGTCAGAAGAGATTGCGTCAGTCGAGTACTGAAAGATGAAGCAATGGAGCTTGCCGGAGCGCGGATGAAGATAGCCGTGAATGGTTGTTCTGGGTCTTTCAGGTCTTGAACTGAAAGTGCCACCTCGAAAGATTCGACCTGTTGAACAGAGGTAATTTGAGTAAGATCCCGAGATGGTTGATTCATTTGAGTTTACTTGCGATCCCCAGCCGTTTCTAGCGATAGCAATCGAGATGCCCCCAAACAAGTCCTGACCCCCTTTCTTCATTCCCTCCGCAGACTGCGAGAGAAGAATCGCTCCCGCACACGTCCCCCAGACAGGTTTCTTCCGCACAAATTTACGAAGAGGTTCGAGCATCCCGGTGGCACGAGCCACGACAGCCATTGTTGTTGATTCTTTCGAAAGGGTCCTGTCATCCCGCCCATTCGAGGATTTGTAGCGAAAAGACTTACCTCCCCCCGGAATGATGAGCGCATCACAACGATCAAGTTCCTGCACGCTTCTGACTAGGAGCGGCAGGATTTTGGTTCTGCAAGGAAGCTTCTGAAGTATAACCTGATGCTCGACAAAAGCACCTTGAAGGGCTATCAACATAGTATAGAATCAGAAACGACCCTTGACAAAAAAAAAAAGGGCGCGGTCACACACCTAAGATCCCGATAACCAAGTGCTCGTCCTGTCTCGTAACGGGGGACATCCCTCCTCCTTCCTGTAAATTGTCAATGTCATATACTGGAAATGACAAGTGCATCGCGGGTAGTTTTTTTCACCTTCAGACCACAAACTGCCTCGGCCTTGAAAAGCAGAAATTTTGACGGGCGTACTCGTCTCTGTTGCCAAAAAAAATCGGACTTCCGAATTCCGGATCATGTGCTGGTCAATGACATAAGCCAGGAAGCGGCGTCAGCCCAAAATTGAAACTCTTCCTTGTACCACCACCATGTCTGACCTTGATGCTGATCTCTACGGCGGTCAGTCTGCCTTTTACTTCATGCGTCTGGCATTTTCTTGCAGATACTCATGAGCCATATTCTAAGATCTCTACGGCAACGACGACGGCGAGTTCCACGACCCAGCAGAGGACGAAAAAGAGACACAGCCCCCAGCAGCCTCGAAGCCAGCAGACCCTCGGATAACTGCGACATCAGCGGACCAGAAAGAACCTTCAAAAGCAACACCAGCGCCGACGGAGTCCAATGGGACATCAAAGTACTCTGCTCTAGCTGCCAGCACACAGCCTTTAGCAGCTGCGATTCCTACATTCACCCAACCCCAGACACAGCAGATTCCGACATACGAGCAGCCTCTGACAAGCGACTACCGAGACTCGACAGGAAGAGCCGAAGGTGGTTATCAAAATATCTCGGTGACAGAGCGGACAGTGCGCCCGTCGGAAATGAAAGATGAAGGGTGAGACTCCACTTTGCTGATTTTGTACCAGATGACTACCGGGGTCAAATCTCGCTGGATACGTGAACATGGGATGTAGATGACTCTCGCGGTAGTCAGTCGCAATCGTCTAAGCTAGCTCTAGCGTATCTGCTGCCTTCTCTACGTCTAGGCTAGGCTAAACCACGTCCACACCCCAACAGTAGCGTCCGTCCGCCCTATTTTCTCTTTGTCATACCAGGTCTGTTCTAGGTTACCGTTACTAATAACAATCCTTTGCTTTTCCATATATCCACCCTTACCCTTCAATCATCGCCGATCTCACCGTCAAACTTCAAATCCGCAATGTTACCCGACATACAGCAAGATGTTCATCGGCGGTCTCAATTGGGATACAACGGATGGTAAACACGTCTCGTTTCTTTGTTAGCCGACGACACTAATTAATATATTAGATGCTTTGAGAGAATATTTCTCACAATTTGGCAAAGTTGATGCGTGCACTATCATGCGAGATGCAGCTGGCCGTTCACGGTGCTTCGCATTCCTGACTTTCGACGATCCCGCAAGTGTCAACGCGGTCATGGTCCGGGAACATTTCCTGGACGGTAAGATTGTGAGTGGGCTTTACGATCAATCTTCAACATTCTCTATCCTCAATGGGTGTCCAACAATGCAGATCGACCCCAAACGAGCTATCCCCCGCCAGGAGCACCAACGTGCCACAAAGCTCTTCATCGGAGGTCTCGCCGGTAGCGTCACCTCCGAATCTATGCGGGAGTTCTTCTCGCAATTCGGCAAAGTCATCGACTCCACCGTCATGTTGGACCGCGAAACGGGTCGCAGCAAGGGCTTTGGATTCGTCTCTTTCGAAGACACGAACGTCCAGCCCTTCCTCGGCTTTGGGAATCTTGAAATCGATGGAAAACTGGCAAGTTGCTCTCCCCCTCCCACAAGTATAGCGTGACTGACACAATGCCTTAGATCGATGTGAAGCTCGCTCAGCCTCGCTACCAGCGCGACAGCTATCCGAATGAAGATGGCGTACAGATGCAGCAGACCAGCACACGGCCTTTCGCCGGTGCCCAGCAGGGTGGGAACTTCGCTGGTCCAACTGCAGGGGTAGGCAATACACCGTTCGACCCGCAGGCGCTCGCTGCGCTCTACACACGCATGTTCCAGATGGCGGGTGGAGGGCAAGTGAACCCCGCCATGATGGGCGGTATGAACCCTGCCATGATGGGCGGCATGGGCGGCATGGGAATGGGCGGCGGAGCGATGGGCGGCGGTATGCGGCCTGGAATGGGCATGGGCATGGGCATGGGTGGTATGGGTATGGGTATGGGAGGGGGTGCGGGTGGGATTGCGGGTGGGATGGGAAGGGGTGCTGGAGGCCCCGGCATGATGGGTGGCGCCGGTGGCGGCCCAGCACAGATGAACCCAAACATCCCCAGGGGTCCGAGGGCAGCTACCGCTGGTGCTGCACAGGCGCCGCCAACGGGACCGCAGAGTGTTGGACCGCAGAGGACGGCCCAGCGGGGCCAGCACAGCTTCCATCCTTATGCTCGTTAGGGCTTGGTTGGGGAGGGTTTTTTCCCAGGGAAGACTCTGGCAACGTTTCGTGTATATGATACGAACTTCGGCTACGTAAAAGATATTTCGCTTGTTGCGCATATTCCGTCTTATATTCTTACTTATCCTCCTCTTCTCACATCCGAGTGTACATGATTAATATTTTTTCCCTTTTGTGTATTCTTGAATCTATATCGTCTGTTGCGAGTAAGTATGGAGTGAGGTTATTCAGTGAGGGGTCTCCTCGATCATAGTGCGTCAAACTGCGGGAAATTTTTTGGACCCAAGTTCCTTGTAATCTGATTGGAATGTGAGTGGGTTTGATGAAGATCGGCTTCTGAACCCGAATAAAAAGTAGAATCCTCTGTGCAATGTCTTTGACAACAAACGCCACAAATGTTGTCCTACACCGCCACGAACCCAGAACCTCAAATTTAGCCCACGAGGTCCAGGCAAAAGGTTAAGGAGAGGTCTCGGACAACATTCGGCACACACATCAGTTCTTTGATGACAGGGTTCAACGTTCAACCACCATGAGCACGAGCACCACTCAACATATGACAGCTGCTCTTAACGTCGAATCCTCTACGTGTTCGTGCGGCATGTTGTTTCGTCTTCGCGTTCTAACTCAAAACTCATCCCGCAGTCATCTCGCAAGATAAATCGGTTAGTCATACGTCGGCTGCACAACAGGACGGAGATCGATGATGGGCCCGCCCTCTCGCGCGTGTTCCTGAAGGCATGGGAGAGGAGTCGGGTGTAAGCCGCACTTTCAAGTTTCTCTCATGCACAAGCTTCTACTCACCTTGATCAGATATCCGGCCCTGACCCTGAACAGGACCGTATCGAAGAATGTGGGCCCTATATCCTCTGCATCCGACCTCCTAGCCTTCGGACAGATTTGTGTTATATCATTCGCCTTTACCATAAGGATACGAAAGAGCTCGTCATCGCTGTCGATCCGCCTGTGAGCGTGTACCACGCGACCCATCCCGACCATCCTTTCCCGACCTTGATGGGCATGTGCTGGTGGCTTGTTGCTGATGGATATCCATTTTTTGTCAGGTATAAGGGTCAACTCGTTTGTCGTTGGGGAGAGAGGACGGTATATCAACAACGATATGAACGTGGTCCCGGCGCTGGTATAGCAATGGTATAGTGTAGTATGTACGACCACGAAAAACTTGGCTCGTAATGAACAAATATCAGAAGGGACAGGTGTGCGATACTTACTCCGATCAGCGGAGAAAAAACATTTCTTGCCTCCCCATCTCTCGGCGATAATCGACTGCTAAAAATTTCAACCAAATGTATGTCTGTGGACGAGAGATAGTTGCATAATAAGCGGGTTTCGTCAGAGGCACCGTGGCACGTTGAAACTCGCCCACTCACAAGAGTTGCAATGTATCGTTGACGAAATGCCAGGCGGCACATTTGCGACGCCAACTTCGTGAAGCGACTGACAAATCCTTGCTTACCGAGGAATTAACACAAAGTAAAATGTCAAAAGGGGGAAGCGAACGTGGGTGCGATGACCCGGAAGAGGAGGATGAGAATTCCTTAGGAAACGACTATTTGGGAAATTGGCGACAAGTTTTCGGATCGTACCATAACCTACGGCGCAGATGCTATCGAAATTTCCTGGGATCGCTAGTTGACGTCGACTCGGAGGTCAGAAATGATAGACAATAGCACATCGCAATACAGAGTTGCACTAAGCCTGGGCACGGAGTCAAACTTCTGGGCATGAGTGACAGAGCCCATAGCCCCAGGTATCGATATCACTCCTGACAAGGGTGAGTATGCCAAGAAAGAGGTGAATTCATTTCTCCAGACCGTTTTCCCTCTTGAGGGGGGCGCATGCCCTCTTTTTCGCGGGGTAATTCCTCTGGCACATACTCATCGGTGTCAGGAGTGCATTGTAACCAAGCCAGTCTGGATCCCGGTGACCATCGTCCTGACCTCGTGAAATCCCAGAACTTCATATTAAATCCAGAACCATGTAAGTACATACCAAATCTTACCCCGACCTCGCAGCCAATAATTCAAACTTTATAGGTATAGCACTTTAGATCTTTCCAATTAGTAAATTCCATATCATCTCCCTGCCCGTGATTCTAGCCGTCCTGTAAAATGTGGGTATATCCAACGTCGATGTAATGGTATCTGCCAACCCAAAGGGCAACATCAAAGGGATCCAGCCTATCATCATTCCACGCGTATTAGCCATATTTATTGATCCCAACAAGACGTCCAAAAAAAAAAAAAAAAAAAAAAAAGACTCGTACCTCTAGCATATTCCATTGCGAAGCACCCCTCGTGCATCTTATACTGCTTAGCCGTCCCCCGCGGCAAGAAATGCACGCTCCCCGCCGGATACCGCTCCATCTCCAGCGCACCAGGCGAGAACGCCCACTGCTCCCCAACCAAGATATTGAAGTAGTCGTCAGCGGTATGCAGCCCCGTATGTCCCTCCGTGCCAAGCGGCGTCCCGAAGATGATGAGGTACTCCGTTATGCTGGCATGGATGATGTACATCGCACCCATGGCACCGCCGGCGTTGTTGAACATCCACTCGTGCTTGTCAGTGTTCAGACGTATTTGGCTGGAGGGGTAGGTTGCGGTGAGGTTGGCGACGATGTGATCGATCATCCCAGCTGGGTTGTCAGCTGAGGCGGCGATAGCGGCCTGGGCGAGCTGGTGGAGGCTTTGGGGGTCAAAGACGTACCATCTTGACTGCAGGACTCGGGGGTTAGAGGGTGCACTAGGCAGAAATGGGTTGGTCACAACGTACCCGGATGGAGTCTATGTAGCTGCCGGTTGCATAGAAGACGAGGAGCACCGTCAAGCGGACGAACCACTTCCGAAAGCAGCTTTGTATGCCTTCAGATGCTTTTTTCTGGAATTTTACCGACTTTTTATTGAATGCCATGGGTGTTGACGCGTCCAAGAGGACAGCCTCGGGGGTCGTCGTGAGCGAAATCGACCTGTGTCGACGTGTCGTACGATTTTGTCCATCACAATTTCTATACGGTCACATGATCAGGAAGTAAAAATAGCAATTCGCGTTGTGCACGTAAGTACTTGCAGTGATGTAAAGCTGATTAGTCGTAAAAAGCTGAGAGCTCAAAGTGTTGGGAGTCAATCGCACTTTATTCCAAAGTCGCACAGTTTCATAGAGACAATGAAAAGGGTTTGAATTCAAGAGGCGACTAAGGTAAAGAACTCTGCTTAATAGCGCCCTTTGTATCCGCCATATCCATGTCGACCACCTTTGTGCTCCTCGTCCTTGTGCTCCTCGTCCTTGTGGAGGTCATCACGGTGCTTGAACTCTTCATGGCGTTCCTTGTCCTCGCGGTGCCTGAATTTGTCGTGCTTCTTCTTCTCGTCGTGGTGCTTTTCCTCCTCCTTGAACTTGGGAGCCTCACGGGACTTGAAGTCGTCATGGCGGTGGAAGTTGTCGTGCTCACGGAATTTCTTGTCGTCGCGATGCTTGAACTCGTCCTTCTTCACTTCGTCATCGTGGTGCACTCTACGCTCGTCACGCTCCTTGTGGTCGTCCCACTTCTCGCCATAGCCGCCGTAGCCGTCGCGCTCTTTGCCATAGGAGTCCTGGCCATAGCCTTCGTGCTCCTTGCCGTAGCCGCCTAGCCCGTAGGAGCCCTTGCCGTAGCCGTCGCGCTCTTTGCCGTAGGAGTCCCTGCCATGGCCATCCTTCTTGCCAAACCCGAACCACCCATCCTTCTCAAATCCCTCCCTCACGCCCTTGAAGACCTCCTCCTGGCTCTCTTCCCGGCGATAGATCTTCTTACCATAGTGATCGCCGCCATAGCCGCCGTACCTGCCATAGCCTCCGTAGCCACCGTGGTCGTGGCGGTCCTTGTGCTCTTCGTCCTTGTGGAGGTCATCGCGGTGCTTGAACTCTTTGTGTTCCTTCTTTTCGTCACGGTGCTTGAACTCGTCGTGGTGCTTCTTCTCGTCGTGGTCCTCGTAGATCTCCTTGAACTTGGCTGCCTCGCGGAACTTGAAGTCGTCATGGCGGTGGAAGTCATCGTGCTCACGGAACTTCTTTTCCTCGCGGTGCTTGAACTCGTCCTTCTTCACCTTGTCGTCGTGGTCGAAGTGCTCGCGCTCGAAGTCTTTGTGCCCGTAGCCACCGTAGCCACCGTCGCGGCGGTAGAAATGCTTGCCATAACCGTCACCGCCGTACCCATGACCGCCATAACCACCAAGCCCATAGCCGCCGTATCCATGGCGGCCCTCGTCCTTGTGCTTCTTGTCTTTGTGGTCGTCCTCACGGTGCTTGAACTCTTCATGGCGTTCCTTGTCCTCGTGGTGCCTGAACTTGTCGTGGTGCTTCTTCTCGTCGTGGTGCTTCTCCTCCTCCTTGAACTTGGCGGCTTCACGGAACTTGAAGTCGTTGTGGCGGTGGAACTCGTCATGTTCGTGGCGTTCCTTGTCCTCGCGGTGCTTGAACTCCTCCTTTCTGTCCTTGTCTTCATGGTCGAAGTGCTCCCGCTCGAAGTCTTTGTGCCCGTAGCCACCGTAGCCACCGTCGCGGCGGTAGACGTGGTTTCCGCCATAGCCGCCGTAGCCACCGAGCCCGTAGTCACCGCCGTACCCATGACGGTCCTTGTGCTCCTTGTCCTTGTGGAAGTCATCGCGGTGCTTGAACTCCTCATGCTTCTTCTTGTCCTCGCGATGCTTGAACTCGTCGTGGTGCTTCTTCTCATCGTGGTCCTCGTAGATCTCCTTGAATTTGGCGGCCTCGCGGAATTTGAAGTCGTCATGACGGTGGAAGTCGTCGTGCTCGCGGAACTTCTTTTCCTCACGGTGCTTGAACTCGTCCTTCTTCACCTTGTCGTCGTGGTCGAAGTGCTCCCGCTCAAAGTCTTTGTGCCCGTAGCCACCGTAGCCACCGTCGCGGCGGTAGAGATGCTTGCCATAGCCTTCACCGCCGTAGTGACGGTCCTTGTGCTCCTCGTCCTTGTGGAGGTCATCACGGTGCTTGAACTCTTCATGGCGGTCCTTCTCCTCGTAGTGCCTGAATTTGTCATGCTTCTTCTTCTCGTCGTGATGCCTCTCCTCCTCCTTGAACTTGGCAGCCTCACGGAATTTGAAGTCGTCATGGCGGTGGAACTCGTCGTGCTCACGGAATTTCTTGTCGTCGCGGTGCTTGAACTCGTCCTTCTTCACTTCTTCGTCGTGGTGAACTTTGCGCTCGTCACGCTCCTTGTGATCGTCCCACTTCTTGCCATAGCCGCCATACCCACCGTGCTCCTGTCCGTGCCCGTCGCGCTGCTTGCCATAGCTGTCCTTGCCGTAGCCGTCGCGCTCCTTGCCGTGACCGTCGCCCTTGCTATACCCGCCGAACCACTCCCCCTTGGTGATCTTGGAGAACCAATCGTCCTTCTCGAAGTCGCCCTTGATGCCGCCGTACACGTCATCCTTGCCATCGTCCTTCTTGTCGGCGTGATGGTCGTCGCGCTTCTCGTGATGCTCGCGGTCCTTGTGCTCGTCCTTCTCCTTCTTGCGCTCCTCCTTCTTGTCCTCCTCCTTGTGCTTGTGCTCCTTCTTGTGCTCCTCCTCCTTATGCTCCTCCTTGTGCTTGTGCTCATCCTCCTTGCGCGACTCCTTGTGTTTATGCTCCTCCTTGTGCGACTCCTCGTGCTTGTGCTTGGATTTATGCTCTTCCTTGTGCTTGTGCTCGTCCTTGTGCTCCTTGTCCTTGCAGTCTTTGTGATACTTGTCCTTGTGGTCGTCGTCGCAGTTCTTGTCGAAGAAGTCTTTGCCCCAGTCTACAAAAGGCGCATCAGTAACAATGCCATAACCAGGTGAGAAAGTCGGCGCTGACCGAACTTGTCGTCGTACTGGTTGCCGTACGAGACATCCTACAAACAAACGATCAGTCAAAGGCGGTGCCACTACAATCGACAATCATATTGACCTTGTCGTTGCGAGCGACGACGACCGGACCAGCAAGGGCGGAGCCCGTAGCGGTGGCAATGAGGACCACCGGAAGGAGGTTCTTGATAGAAGGCATGATAGATATAGTAATAAAAGAGTGTGTTTAAAGAGAGTGTGTTGGGGGAAGTAGTTGTTGTGAAGTCCCGGGACAGGTGAGGGAATATCGACGAAACCGAGGGCCCTTTTATAGGCTGGAGGACCGAGGCTGACATGGCTCAAAAATAGGCGAGGAAGGCTTGGCGGGGGGGTGAGATCGAGAAGAAAGTGAGACACTGTCATGCCTGTCAGATATCATATCACAATCAGAAAAACAAACATACCTAGAACTCATCGAGTGCCACTCTGGCAGTGTCGTCGCATCGGCATAAGTGGCCTTGGCTTGTGCAGAGCAACGAGAAAAGCTGCCTCATGGTCCGAGCGCTTCGCTGGCTGAATGATTTTTGAGCGTCAACGCCATTGTGTGTCGTTGACTCGAAATCAACCAGCGTGTGTGAGAGAGAGGCTCACTGAACGCTGGAAAGGAATATTCTAAACGATTTATATTTGTAGACGATACACTGCTATTATACCTGATAGTACCTATGTAAACGAGCACAATGCACGATATCTGAGAGGGTTACAAAGAGAGAGAGAGAGAGAAAGAGAGAGAGAATAAAATATAAGATGGAAAGGAACTCTACAAATGTACACACAGCAGTCTTCAAGAATTATTGAACAGCAATAGGGAGAGGGGAGGGGGGACAAACAGAACCCAGGAATCCAGTCCTCAAGGACTCTCCATCGCATAATCCCCTCCCACATGGGCATACGCCTTCTCCTTCCCAGGCGTCCCCCCTGCAGACTCCTCACGCTCACTCCCAGAACTCCTGGTGCGCTTCCTCGTCTCCTTCCTCGACTGCACTTCCGCTTTCCTCTCCGAGTCCCGCCCCACAAGGACCCCTCCCCTCTGGAGATCATCCTCATCCTCCGTACCCTCCTCCTCGCACACATCACCCTCATCCCCACCCTCATCCCCCGTATCCCACATCGACCCCAAGCTCGCCCGGCTCTCCGGCCTCTCCCTATCATACACGCTCCCACTGCCACTCCGCTCACTCTCAACAGAGTACACACTCGCCGCGTCCCCGCCATACCCATACACGCTCCCAGGCCGTATCGTCGGCTCATCATCCGTCGTCGTACTCTCCCCTTCCTCCGTCTCCGCTTCCGTCTCCGTCTCCGTCTCAGCGTCCGACCGGCCATCACCGTCGTCGGCGAGCGGCGACCTTATACGGTGGTTCACTGCTGGTGGGTGTAGATGCGGATGCGGATGCGGTTGAGTAAACGAAGAGGACGAGGAACCATGCGCATATGACGTCCCAGCGCCGATATTTGTCGGTTGAGGTCCATACACCTTTCCGTTGCTCCCGTGATGAGACGACAATGCAGACGACGGCCCGGGCAACACGCCCCCATATGCATCAATCGCCCCCATCTGGACAAGGGCTGCATGCGAGGGCTGCCCGGCAGCAACATGGCGGGGTGGATGTGCTCGCTGGAGCCGCGATGAAGACACCATCGGGGGCGGTATGGGTAGTGGGGCGGGCGAGGGCGAGGGTGAGGGTGATGGAGCGGTGGATGTGGATGATGCTGCACGACCGTTGGTGAGATGACTAGAAGAAACAGGAGGAGGGCGGGGTGGGGCTGGGTTGAGTGTTATAGTGGTGGATTCGGAGGCAGATGTGGAGAAGAGGATGAGCTGTTCAGCATATCGTTGCATCTCGGCAGTCGAGATGACGAGACGGAAGTCATTGAGGAGGAGGAACTGCAATTCGAGTTCGTTGAGCTCTGCGAGTGGTAGACCCCCAACCTGTAACGATATCAAGACAAATAAGATAGAGAACCGCGAGAGAGAGACTATAAACGAACCTTTGCATATCGCGAATTTGTGTAAAACACATCGCTGAAGAATTTGCTAGCGACGGTCACACCGGCGATGACGAGTCGGTGGATATTGTAAGAATCAATGACAAAACCCCTCCCGACGGCATCGTTGCTCAATTTGCTCATACGGTCAAAGTAAACCAGAAGGGCAAGGAAGACCTCGTTTGTCGTCGGGCAGTATTTCAAAATCCGAAGTAGATACGCCTCCAGCGAGATCGTCGGTATATTGCGCGCATGGAAGGTCAGCGTCGATGAAGCAGTAACCAGCGCGCCCCGCGAGGCCGTCGTCAACGTCGGCCACAACGCAGAGTGGACATCAAGGTGTGAATGTTGAGTCGAATGTGTGGGTGTCACCGCCGGCGAGAGTGCGTCATTCGTAGCGGCGATCTGCGTCAGGAGAGAGGCGAGGAGACGAAGCAGATCCGGGGTAGGGTAGGAGTGGATATTGACTGGGGGTGACGGTGGTGCTGAGGGTGGTGGAGGTGCTGGTGCGGGTGCTGGTGGCGGTTCAACGGGCGGGGGCGGGGTGGCAGGCTGAGGCTTTACTTGGAGATAAATGGGGGGACGCGTGATGAAGGACGCCGAGGGCGAAGGGCGGGAAGTTCTGCGGAAGGTGGCGGAGGAGGAGGAAGATCTTATAGAGGGGTGATGGGCAACGACGACGGGATGTGCGATCGCTAGCATAACAGAATAACAGTAAAAAAATTCAAATCAAATCAAGGAGATTGTTGGTTGCTTTGGCTTTGTTTGGATTTTCTACCACGTTCATCGCACCGTTCAAATACTCACAACTTTCTCTCCTAAAGGTCAGGCGCCAAGAAGTCAATATCAGACATCTTCTGATTGTTTTTTTTTATAGGAGGAGCCCGTCCATCTCGGAATAACACAGTTTGTAGATCCCACGCCCTCGTAAATACAAGCGTCGCTCGGAGGACTACATACACATGTTTGAGTTGGTCCACAGCCTTGTCGACGCTCTTTTCTAACATCATTAACAAGTTTGACAGGGTATTGAACATTGGCCCCTAGCCTGTCAGTCGGCCCCTTTTCTTTCCAGCCACATTGCGATAGACGTCATGTATGATGAAAGCGCGTGAAATAGAAGAAATGACTCGAAACACCACATCGAGCATTAACCAACTACGTACGGCAATGTCGTAAACCCCCTGTTGGGATCGGTGTCGACGCGCTGCGTGTTATACGTCCAGTCCGCCGACCTTCACAGCCTATGTATGAGTATCCTTCTCTCTCCCCATAAAATAGACACTCATTCGTAAGTACTGGCGGCAAGGAAGCGGCCTTTCAGTCCTATTGAATGCCACGGGTTTAGAAACCTGTGGGTCGCTCCTATCGTGTCTGCAAAACCCTCGACCATACCTCGGGCGTGTGAGGAAACTTTGTATCATTCAGGTTCAATTTTTCCATCACAACTGACATCAACGGCAAATCCATCCCGAGACTCGCACTGGAAAAACCGTGACCCGCCAGGCCCAGAATGTGAGTTCACGGTGCCCGGCCTCATGAGAAACAAAGGACTAACAAGGTCAAGTTGAAGGATCGCAATCAGATAGCACGTAAAGTTCAACACGTATCTTACGCGACTCCTCGGCAAGCTGCTCAAGCGTGGAAAGTCGACGATGCACACCGTCAAGGAGCGCCCTGGATAGTGAAAGTCTCTCATGAGTGTGTACAACTCTACACCGGTGTTCGAATGTATTTTTGGCCATCTTTAGATGCAGAGACATGTGCGGTGCATTAAAACACCATTCAATATTCGCCGTCCATCAACCCGGTATCGTCACTTGATATAAAAAGGATGCAGGAAGTGTTCGTTACTCTATGTGTCTCAGTGCCTTTTCATCCTCACCCCCTGCATCGGAAGCACGTAGAACCAGTGAGCGATGCATCGTCGGCTGGGTTAACTGCCAGAAATGTGGCTGCTGCTAACGGGGAATTCACTGTCCCATTTGCCGACTCGGATTGTTCGTTTGGATGCCTTGCGTGTTGAAATAATGCCATAAATCAGACCCTGGCCTCTCAACTGATAAGTCTGCAAATGATAACCTCATGGTTGCGCGCACTCACGACCAGCCACGAAATATTGATTAGTCTCGCGTTAATTTCGCTGGACCGCCGCTCGTTCATAGCCCCCCATTCCGTTCATCCTCGTACCGGCATGCACCACGCAGTTGTCGGTTTCGTCCTCGTATGCGTTCCCGTCACCCCTATATAGTTGTTGGCCTTCGCCGCACTCAATAAACTTGCTTGCTCCTCCCAGAGCCTACAACCACAAAAGGCAGAAGAACAGGACGGAAGTAAGTATTTCAAGTTAGACTCGTAGCGCATGGTATCTCCCATGTATAGTCAGTACTCAGTTATGGAACACAAAAATTTCTCACTAGCCTAGTAGACAAGGTATGTCACGGCCTGCCACTGCACCCGCCTCTGAGTCAACCTGAAGGTGGAGAAATCAAACCTGTATGGCGCCCTTCCCTTTTAGTAGTAGTTCGTGACAGCGAGAACAGTAGTTCCGAGAGTCCGAGTGTTGTATTCATCGAGAAAAGCGAAGGCACTTTCATGCACACCCTTCCACCTCCGAAAATGCAATTCTGCCAAATAGAATACAAGTAGAATCAACATTCAATGTGTTCCTGATAGTCAGTTTGGTTATAAGTGCTCGTGTTCAGCTTGCACCAGATCCACCACGATTTGAGGGAAATACTCTGTTTATGTAATCAAATTGGCGCGTCGCGACGCGTCTCGGCGTAGCAACAAATCAACTGCCTTCAACCGTTCAACGAAACTCCTGTCCTCCCCCCGAACAACACTTCCCCCACCCCAATACATGTATGGGAAATCTCAAAAAGATTTTCCGGTGGAGTCCACACAGGAAACGGTCAGCTTTCCAACAAGAAAATGCTTCATCCCTCAGATCTTCTACCACAATGCTGGATGATAATGCCCGACTGAACAAAGAGAATGATGACCCGTTGCAGGGTCAGGTCGCGCGTGGATAACTTATAGCCCGATCAAGGCAGTGGCGAGGCATCTGGAAGCATGGATGGACCTGAGGAGGATGATAGTGATGATGAAATGCTATTATACCATTAACTAAGCTGCAACCTGGTTGTAATTGTACTTTACCTGGACATATAATAGTAGTTCCGAACTTATTTGTCGTGCGGGGGCATCGAAATAAGGAGAAGAATGCGAGAGGAACATTGATCGCGAGGATTTGCCACAGAAAACACAGTTTGGTCATTACATACAGTGCCTCACAAAACTGATTCAATGTTTGTTGCTTTTTGAATACCTTCAAGATAACTCTGCAAAGAATACCAATTGAATTAAACCTTTGGTATATAATTGAAAGCCCTACTTCAGGGCTTTCAGAATATAAAGGAATCATATGATTTAGATCAGAATCCATGGAGATATGATTAAATTAAATCAGCAACTCATTGAATCAGTTTTGTGAGTACCTATGGCAATTATCAGAATCAAATGCTTCACTCGTTGTATGGTAACCAGTTGTCATGACTTACTGATGGAACTTGAATAGAACCCTGATGGGTTGTCAAGGAAAGTTGTATAAGAAGAATCCAACCTCAACAGCCTCCATAATTAATCATGCGCCCTATCTCCTCTTCCCACAAGGAAAACATTCTTTCTCTGGCCTCCAATGGTCACTCCACTTGTCATATTGCCTCTAACCTGGGTGTCAGCCAACCAACTGTCTCCAGAGTGCTTCAGAATCTTCTTCCTCATCGCAATCTCTCTTCTGGTGGTCGTCCATCCAAGCTTTCTCCCACCAACACACGAAACATACTTTCACAAATCACCTCAGGGAGAGCCTCCAATGCTGTGCAGGCTACCAAACACATCAACACTGTCATCTCCAATCCTGTCTCCCCAGAAACTGTGAGAAGGGTTCTCAGAAAACATGAATTCAAGGCTGTAACAAAGAAGAAAAGACCTTTCTTAAAGGCCATACATCGGAAGAGGCGGTTGGCATTTGCTATGAAGCACAGGGAATGGACAGTGGAGGACTGGAAGAGGGTCATTTGGTCAGATGAGACCAAAATCAACAGGTTTGGGTCAGATGGCAAGGAATGGGTCTGGAAAAAGAAGGGTGAGGGGCTTATTGAAAGAGAGGTTCAGGGCACAGTCAAGTTTGGGGGAGGAAATATTATGGTTTGGGGTTGTATGGGTTGGAAAGGTGTGGGGAGACTTGCAGAGGTTGAGGGGAGGATGGATGCTGATCAGTATGTGTCCATTTTGGAGGACAATTTGCTGCCCAGCATGGAGGAGAGTGGAATCTCTGAAGAGGAGATCATTTTTCAGCAGGACAATGACCCCAAGCACACCTCCAAGAAGGCCAAAAAATGGATGAACAGCAAGAATATTGCTCTGCTGGATTGGCCTGCACAGTCCCCAGACCTCAATCCTATTGAACACCTCTGGGTTCATATTAAAAGGAAGTTGAATGAATATCCAACACCACCCAAGGGAGTCTGGGAGATTTGGGACAGAGCAGCAGAGGTGTGGAATAATATAGAGCCAGAAGTGTGTCAAAACCTGATAGAAAGTATGCCAAGAAGGGTAGAGGCAGTAATCAAAGCTAAGGGGGGTAATACCAAGTACTAAAGTATAAAATACTGTATTTATTGTACATACTCACAAAACTGATTCAATGAGTCCCTGGAGTAATTTGATCATATATTGATCATTTTTTATGGGAATTACATAATTACTGCAGATTCCGAGAGTCCTGAAGCAGGGCTTTTAACCAGGTACCAATACCGTCTTTTGACTGGCATTATTTGCAAAGTTATTTTGAAGGTATTCACAAAGTAGCAAACATTGAATCAGTTTTGTGAGGCACTGTAAGCTCACACATTTCGAATTGAGGTTGCCAGAGCCCACATACAGAGGTCCCAAAGGTCCGCGAGTCACGCCGGTTGTTCTCTAGTTGAATTTATGAAGCTCGACGATCTAATTTCACCCTCTTCGGAGAACTATGGCTGCCCGTGCCTTGTGAATGTATTACAATGACTTCCAGTAAGGCAATATCTTGATTCCAAATGATACCCTTCGGTCGGCCACCACCAAAACATATCGGCTCGAGAGGAAAAGACCTGGCATGTGGATTGGTCTCATCCTGTGCACAAAGATGATGTACAGGATCTGTGTTTACTCGTCTGCGATTGCTTTTTTGTATGGTTGAGAAGAGATGGAGAAAAAAATATTTGGCCAACTTGGGGATTGAACCCAAGACATTTGCCTTATTAGGACAATGCTCTAACCAACTGAGCTAGTCGGCCAATGTGAAATGAGGGTCGCATACATACATTGTACACACTCCGCAGAGGTGACACGTGCACGTTGATTCTCTTTTTGCTTTAGCCTTTGAGTCAGCGGCAGTCTGGCGTAACGGTCATGCTGTCTGCATCTTAGATTAGTGTGCCTAGGGAAAGGTCACTGGTTTGAATCCAGCTGATTCCAACACCTGGTAAGTCTATCATGGGAGTGTCTCCTATGATAGCACAAAGTTGGGGGTGCACGGAGTAGTCATGTGTCATTGCATAATATCACATGATGGAACATGTTTCCATATAACATCGGTCCAACCTTAGTAAAGTTGGGCAGCTGCTGGGCTACTGGCGCTGGTGGTATAGAGTCACATGATTGCTGACTATGGGCTATCCTGGGTGAGAACCAGTATAAAAAGCCGCCCCAGCATGATGACTAACTCCCTAAGTAGCCCCACGGGGCAACTAGTTCCTGGGTTGGTAGTGATGCCTTAAGTGGTGACCTGCTGATTCAGGGGCAGGTGTCCAGATGGGACTGGTGATGCCTTAAGTGGTGACCCGGCACTCTGGAGTGGCCCGAAAGGGACTGAAAGGATAGGGGATGATAAGAGGGGGTATTTGGAGGTGATAACAAGCCGATAAGGTCACCCCCCCCCAGCCCAGACTCCTGAATTAGTGTTCAGCCATTTGGGTCAAAGGCTGGTCGTTAGTCACAGGTTCATAACAACTCTGGTAGTAAGGTACAAGCCTGAAGTGCACAAACCGGTTGGCCTTGTGGCAAGACAGAGAGCTGGGACAGATGGAAATCCGCGCCAGTTGCCATCAGCGAACCATCTGCCTGGCAACAGGAAGCTACCCAATTGGGTAGTGGGCCGTAGCAGTCTGGTATAAGACTGGCTTGAGAGTACTAAATCCTCTGTCAGTTCACTAAGCTCAGGTGTGAATCTAAGTTGATTCCGGGATGGGCAACCTTGGGATAAATCCGAGGGTCAGTAATGGCCCGAGGTGACCAACTGTGATATACCAGGGTCCCCCACAAGGGGGGCCCTAAATCTCGCCAGATGGCCCTTTCTGAGAATTGGGACACTCACTCTCGCCCAGTCAAAGGCGCAGGATCGCACTCCCACTCGTGGTGGAGCAAGACCTGCGACTTAGCCAGGCAAGTGTATCTTGACACCAAATCCCCCATTGATTATAGCAATCTTTGGGTGGTAATCCACGCAGCCAAACAAGAATTCTTTGAAGATAGAATTGAGACCATCGCCCTCTCCCAAAAAAACCCCTGGTCCCTCATGGACTGGCACAAGCCCTGTCACTCAGACCCCCTTGCAAATTTGCAATGGTGACGTTCTCCACTCTTCTAATGACATGTTTGATGCTTTTGATAAGGCCTTTCATATGCCTCCTCCGAACTCTCCAAAGATGGGTATCCTTGACAAAATCCCACAAGAACCTACTCGCAACTGGATACTGATCACGAGTCCCGAGATTATCTCCCTTGTCCTCAAATGCAATCCCAAATCTGCCCCTGGTCTGGACCATGTATCATGGGCTCTCCTCAAGCATCTCCTCCTGAAAGATGAAGTGTTGACATGCATCACAGCCCTAGCTAACGCCTGCATACATAGATTACTCTTGCTGGCCTGCCACTTTCAAGACTTCCATCACTGTTATCATACTGAAACCTGGCAAAGAAACATACGATAAACCCAAGTCGTTTCGACCCATCGTTCTTCTCAACACAGTGGCAAAGATTATTGAGAAAGTCATCGCCAATCAAATGCAATTCGAATGCGCTAAGTATAGCCTTGTCCACCGATACCAGTTCAGCGGACTTCACTACAGATCTACTACTGATGCTGGCAT
Organism: Entoloma clypeatum; assembly: GCA_963565915.1. NCBI lineage: Eukaryota > Fungi > Basidiomycota > Agaricomycetes > Agaricales > Entolomataceae > Entoloma > Entoloma clypeatum. The sequence continues at coordinate 643,736 of OY751494.1, forward strand.
CATCATAACACACAGAGTCCGGAATGGATGGGCAAAGAAACGTGACACGGGGGTCGTAGCCTTTGACATTGCGCAATTCTTCCCTTCTCTGGACCATCAATTTTTGCTAGGAGTACTACGGCGGCTGGGGTTTTCAGCCGCCTTGAGTAAGTTCTTCGAATCCTATCTTTGTGGACGGTCTACTCATTTTGTCTCAGGACAGAACGTCTCGGACCTCTTCGATATCCTCTTTAGTGTAGGTCAGGGCTTGGCACTCTCCTCCATCCTTTCTGGTATCTATCTTTTGCTGGCCCTCAGAATCTTCTACAGCCATGGACATGCGCAGTACCTAGATCTCTTCTCCTTCGTAGACGACGGCATGTTAATCGCCCAGTCTTCTGACCTTGACGCTATCGGCTCCCACCTGCGGGCTGGTTGAAAAGCCATTGACGGCATCCTCATCGACATGGGGCTGGCCACTGAACCGACGAAAGACGAACTCATGTTCTTTACCCGAACCATCTCTCCGTCATATCCTATCGTTCGACTACCTGGTCAACCCCCCCTCCAAGTCAAGGCCTTTTGGCGCTACCTTGGCTTCTTCTTTGATCATTGTCTAACCTTTAATGAGCACAAATGCTTCTATGCCACCAAGGCGCTCACATCTATCCCCCTCCTCCTTGGTAATTCATCATGCGGTCTCTCACCCTGCCTCAAACACCTCCTGTACATGTTGTGCGTCATGCCAATCCTCACTTACGGGTGCCAACTCTGGTACTATAATGGTCCATGCCTCAAAACCGCTTTCAACCTTTTGAACTCGGTCCACTACAGAGCTGCCAGATGGATCACTGGCACTTTTAATCAGTCATCTACTGGGGGTGTCCTTGCTATTGCGGGGCTTATGCCTGCCAGACAACACATCACCAAGCTTGTGCAGCGTTCTCGCATCAGAGCCGCCCAACTCCCCATCACTCACCCTGTCGTCTGCGAGCTTTTGCTCAAGGCGGAGGATAAGACCCTTAGCCCAGTCGTTGACATTCAAAACCTGATGACCACTGTCAAGCTTGAGAGATCCGACTACCTTAGCGATGAGGCTCGCCCGGGAAATCACATATTTGACCTCTACCTGGATTCGTTCATCTGGGACGCCCCACAGGTCGATGATGACAAGAAGCATTACACCTATCTCAAAGACATCCTCATCACTGCTGAGGAAGAAAACCATCAAGCGGCCTTCTGCATTGCTGCCTGACCCAGTGTTGGTAAGACATTGTCATCGGCAGTTGCGGTAGTCCGTTTCGCCCCCTCCATTGGTCATTACGCTCAAGACCCCCATATGACCAGAGCCAGCGCAGGCAGAAGTCTCGCCCCCAAGACTCTCATCGTCGCCACCCTCCTTGGCCTTAGCAAGGTCATCACACATGCACCTTATGTCACGGAGATTCATATCTTCACCCGGAACATACAGGCTGTCCGACTCGCCCTCGATACAGGCTCCATTCATGCGGGCCACTCTGTCTCATGCGGCATTTCCCGTCTCCTCCGGCCCTTTCTCGCTGGAGCTGGCATCATCCATGTCCACCTAGACACACCTCTCACGTCTGAGTGGGGTTCTGCCTTTTCTAACCCCTCACATCACTTCAAATCGACCCAAGGAACAGCCTTGTCTCCTCTGTCGCCCAACTTTGCCCATACCGCTGCTGCTACCAGTGCCGTAGACAGATGGCGCAAACTTCATTCCGCCCCCGAATTCCAAGGTCGCTCCTTCCTCCCTCTCCACACTGGAGACAAAGAGAAGGTACTCCAACTGGACCACGTCAAAGGTGGACCCTGGCTCAATTCCTGGGCGGGCAACAACAATGCGCTGTTCGCTTGCCTCACCCACGCCACCCTGAGCCATGCCCCCATTGGTGCCTACAGACAACACTTCAAACATCCAGGCCCATTTACATGCACCTGCAATGATGACACTCTCGAGACAGTTGACCACCTCCTCCACAAATGTCCTCTCTTTGATAGGGATGATGCCTCCAACAAATGGTACAATATCGGCAATTTCCTGGGGATGCTTGCAAACCATCCCGCGTTATTCCCCCTTCCCCCACCCTAGTTCATCAGGTGAGCTTCAGTGTTATGTTTTCTTTCTTTCACAGTCTCTTTAGTTACTACGGTCTCTGCCTATGGGCATATGTAGTTTATATATGGGGTCTGTTCTTGTGGACTTGATCCATGGGCGGACCCCACTCTCAGATACTTATATATTTCTCTCCACACATGTGCTGTGACCACAGGGCATTACTCTCCAATACTCTCATATGTAGTTCTCGTTAAATTTGTAACTTAGTGTACAAGACCAGACTGCGATCGGGCGCCGGAATATAAATTGAGGTTTAAAAAAAAAAAAAAAAAGCCTTTGAGTCATTCACCTTCCTCTTTCTCTAACCACCACCATTGTGATTAGGCGCCCGCGTCTTTTTCATCGATTGCTGCTGGTTGTAGTAGATCATAGTTCAACATGTCTTTCCATGATGAACCCCCCTCTTCCTCTGGCGGTGGTTGGGCCCTCAAGGCTCCATCGCTCACTAGATCGGTCAGGATCAACACTCAATCTGTCGCAAAACCCCCCCCCTCCCACCGATTGGCCGGATCCACCAGCCGATCACACTCAATCGCCATCCTCTCCCGCACCATCTGGTAAGGCTGAGGAGATTCGTCTTAGGCAGAAGGCTCACAAGTCTGCCCTTGGATCTGTCAGCCCTGTGGAAGATAATCCCGCTGGTAGCTGGTCAGAAGAACCGATCAATGTCGACACTCTTCCTGATGTTGACCAGCTTGTTTCTGTGGGGCTTCTAGCTCCCACTCAGACTGTCTACCGCAGCGACACCCCCTTCAGTGGGCGAGCCAAAGCAACGAGGCACTCTTCCATCGCACTCCCCGCTAACGCCAGACTTGTGACATTCGAGATGCCCCCGGATTACGTACTCAATGATCCGGTGAACAATCTCATTCCTGATGAGCTGCAGATCAACATGGCAGGTGACGGTGAGGCCAACCTCGTTGCAATGTGTGCTGCTCTCAAGAGTATATTAGTGGATGGGAGAAGATATGTAGCCACCCCAGGAAGGGTGGAAGATGGTGAAAAGAGCGAAAATGTATGTACTTACCCTAGGTACAGATCACCATCTTAACCCCTCAGCATGGTCAGGGCACCTATATACAACCAATCTATAGTACTAATAGGTCTCCAAGCGTCGGTAGTACGAGGTGTGCGATGCTTTGATTAGGTGGAAAGGTGTGGAAGATGAGGTGCACACCAAAAACACATATTCCCCACCTAGCATTAGTATCTCATGGTAGATAAATATATAGACACTTGTAAAGGGTGTCTTTGGTGTATATCTACCCAACACAAAAGACCCGAGGGGGATCCATGGAGTGTGGAAGACACCCTTTACAGGTGTCTATATATTTATCTACCATGAGATACTAATGCTAGGTGGGGAATATGTGTTTTTGATGTGCACCTCATCTTCCACACCTTTCCACCTAATCAAAGCATCGCACACCTCGTACTACCGATGCTTGGAGACCTATTAGTACTATAGATTGGTTGTATATAGGTGCCCTGACCATGCTGAGGGGTTAAGATGGTGATCTGTACCTAGGGTAAGTACATATATTTTCGCTCTTTTCACCATCTTCCACCCTTCCTGGGGTGGCTACATACCTTCTCCCATCCACTAATATACTCTGTGATGGACCTACAGGTGGCAGCTTGGGGTGGGGACACCAGTACCTAGAGGGGAGGTATGTGCTTCTCCCCATTCCTCAGTTTCTGACCGCTTTTTAGCTTATTTAATCAGAGTATACCTCAAGGGGAATCATTGGTAATAAGTCTTGGTATATTATACTGTGTATTAGAAGTAGTATACATGTATCTAACTCATAATATGTGTATACAGGTAAGGGGAAGGGGGTGGTGTTGATGTTATGTGTATGTAGGGTAATATAGGAGACTATGTATACCACCTACAGTGTACACATACTCACAGGTGGGAGGGGAGAAGACCTTGGAGGCATAGGAGGCATGGGGAAGGTGGAGGGGAGGTGAGGTGACGAGGGACAGAGGGTTCTGATGCGAGGGAGGGGCGTGGGAATGTGCCAAAGAGGGAAACGAGAGGTGTTTGATGATGGATAAGGGTCCACAAGACACATTGATGGCAGGAAAGGGATCAGGAGGCACTTTGATGGCGCGGGAGGACATAGTCGAACACCATTGATGGCAGGAAAGGGTCTTGGAGATGCTTTGGCGGGCATGGGAGGGTCGTTGATGGAGAGGAGCAACGTTGATGGGAGGTTGCCAAACAAAGGTGATGACAAACAAACACCAGTGGTGAGGGACTTAGAGAATTATGGCTGGAGGCTCAGAATTAAGCAATGATTTAACGCTGGTGTCGGGCATTTAGTGCTTTCAAGGCAGTTTTGCCTTGTTGAGGCACCGGATCAACAAGGGATATTTGGCTTAAGTTGTGGGAAGATCAGGTGGATTGGGGATGACATACAGAGGTCCCAAAGGCCCACAAGTCATGCCGGTTGTTCTCTAGTCGAATTTATGAAGCTCAACGATCTAATTCCACCCTCTTCAGAGAACTATTGTTGGAACAGCATACGATCACATCAACACTGGAGGTGATCACAGTGGATGTGTCGTCGTGCAGTCCTAGCATACTCTATGCTACACGCTACAGATCATATATTCTACGATAGAGGGGGAACCTACTACTAACCTTGAGAGGTGTTTGCAGGTGGGGGTCACTCGGTAAGAGCGTTATATTGCACAGAGAATAAGAACAGTCTTATATACTAGTCTACTTATTTGTACACTATTTGTATGTCATGGGGTTGAGCACATGGCGCGTCTAATGGAAGCGGAACTCATTCAACACTCCCCCTCAATGTGTATACATCAGATTATGAAAATGTCAAGCCTAGATGTTGGCGACATCTTTCAAAGAGTTCCCGACTAAGATTTTTAGTTAACATATCCACGGGATTGGATGTGCCTTCAATGTACTCTACAGTGATCAATCCACGAGAGATGTACTCTTGGATGACGTGATATCTAAGATCGATATGCTTAGTACGGCGTTCCTGTACAGGGTTGTTCCCAATAAAGATCGAGCCATGATTGTCGGCATAGATCGGGACATTCCGCATTAGGAAACCAATCTCCTGGAAGAGTTGGATTACCCATTTTACTTGGCAGCCGCAATCAGACATCACCATGTACTCTGCTTCAGTAGATGAGTGAGCAATGGTTTTTTGTAGATGACAAGTCCAGCCTATAGAAGCACCTGCAAGCTTCAGGGAAAAGCCAGTGCAGCTTCAATGCTTAATTTTGTCAGATGCCCGGTCAGAATCCGTGTAGGCATGTAAGCCCACATTTTGATCACCAGAATAGGTCAGTTGGTAATCAGAAGTGCCCACGAGATAGCGGATTATATACTTCGCTTTATCAACATGTTCCTGGGTAGGATTTGCCGAGAACTGTGATAACATAATCACGGCAAAGGCAATGTCAGGTCATGTACCGATCATTAAATATAGCAGAGACCCTGTATCCAGTAGGTAGAGGAGTCTTGGCAATCGTTGCATTTGTCATGCCGAATTTCTCTACTACTTTTTGTAAATAGGCACATTGATCAATCATGATCATATTCTTGGTATGCGTGATGCACATTCTCAAGAATTTAGTGGGTTCACCTAGATCACGAGATTCCCAAATAGCCATGAATTCGGCTCTTTTAACAGTTGTAAGCTTAACATCTGGTCCCATGAACATTGCATCATCGACATAGATTATTGCTAGTATGATGGTTCTGTTTGGGGAATAGAAAACAAAGATTCCGGCATCAGATATGACCCTTCAGAAACCTAGTTTCTTTATGGATTTCTCCATGGCATGCCACCATGCAAGTCCAGCCTGCTTTAAACCGTGAATTGCCTTATGTAGGCACCAAACAAGAAGTTCTTTGCCTTGAATTTTGAAGCCTTCAGGTTGCATTATGTATAACTCTTCCTGGAGTTTCCCATAAAGGAAAGCAGCAGTTACGTCAAGTGCGAGAATCACCCAACTCTCAAGTGCGGCGGTAGCGAGCATGAGACATACTGTCTTGAATCGAACTACGGGAGAGAATACCTTGTCGAAATCGATTCCCTCGATTTGCGAGAACCCTTGAGCAACAAGCCGAGCCTTTTTACGGCTGTCGGTCTTTATGTTGAAGACCCATTGTGAGCCGATGGCCTTCCGTCCAGTCGGTAAAGGTGTTAGATCATAGACATCATGCCGCTTGATGCTATCAAGTTCCTTACGGCATGCGTCCAACCACTCATCCTGGAGGTTTTTTGGCATTTTTGCAATGTCGCGAAACTTCATCTCCCAGATATCATGGAACTGTGAGAGATTAGATTCAGAGTGAGGAACGGCTGATGCAAGTAGCACGTTCAACTCAGCAATCTGTTTCGTGTCTCCCCCTCGTTTCCGAACTAATCGTTCTAGATACAAGTTAAATGCTTTTGGACCTAGCTCCACATCATTCATCATTTCGCGCAGTAAGCTCTCCACATTTGTATCTTCCAAAGGTTCGTCATCAGGAACTTTGGGGTCATCGGGAGGAGTACCGGAAGATCCACTAGGCCCTGCGTCAGGCGGGGCTAAGGGGGAACTAGGTTCCACTTCTTCCTGTCGTGATCGGGGAACATTGTGGAGCCAGGAAGGCTCATGCTGCTGTTTCTCTCGATTCACGGCTTCACGCCAAGAGTGTGTGTGATTGATGTCGTATTGTTGTTGTGCGGGGTGCCATTGCTCCCTGTAGATGTTGCCTTCCCATCGAGATGGGTTAACATTCCTTTGTGGTCAAGGGACATCAGCAGGCAGAGGATTCGCCGGCTGGTTCTGGACCTCAGGATCATCCTGATTTGAAGGTGGTACATCAGTGCTGTTGCGCTGGTTTCCATTTGGAGCAGAAGGGGGATTGGAGGCATCTCCGCTCAGCTGATTACGCTGGCAGGAATGATAATGAACATCTCTGTCTCCGAAGTGGTGATCAACATCGTCATCAGGGTTTCCATCATCCTGAGACTCATCATGGGAAGGCTCATTTCCCATGGGTGTGTGTTGTGGCACTTTGGTATCCAGACACCTTGGAAAGAGTGTTTCATCAAATACCGCGGTAGTACCAATAAAGATACTGTTTTTATCAGTCATAAACTGATATGCTTTCATTCCTGGTATAAAACCCATAAAGGTCATAAGCTCCGCACGTGGATTTAATTTATTCACATGGCGTTCTTCAGGAATATAAACATAGGCAGCGCAGCCTAAAACACGGAGATTTGATACATCTGGTTTTTCCCCTTTTAGAGATTCAAAAGGTGTTTTCCAATAAAGTCGTTTAATTGGCGTGCGATTATAGACATGCACGGTGTGTAAAACACAAAACTCCCACCATGATTGTGGTAAGCAGGCAGCAAATCACATCGCCTGTGCTTTCTCTACAATGGTGTGGTTAATTCTTTCAGCTTGACCGTTTTGTTGGGGTGTATTGGGAGCTGAAATTTCCACGGCAATTCCAAGATCCTCAAGATATTTTACTACCCCAGTTTCCTTTTTGAACTCTCCCCCTCCATCAAAATGCCATCGGTGAAATTGGGCATTAAACTGGGTTTTCTTAAGCATTGTCCACTTTTTGAATGCATCAGAGGTATTGGATTTGAGTTTCAACAATACCGTCCACGCATGCCCAGAATAGTCATCCAAGAAGCTGACATAGTATTTAAATTTGTGATAGGAGGTGACAGGAAACTCTTTGAGGTCCGAATGGAGCAACTCAAAGGGTCTGGAAGCACATGAAGATGAAGGAGGGAAGCTTTTCAACCTCAACTTCGCTTCTGTGCAGGGACGGCATGGCTTATCCTTAAGGGGAAATTGGACATCCCTTGGGAATCCATCACATGCGTTGGGCACCTTTTTCAGGACATCTTTACCAGGGTGTGCAAACCGCTGATGCCAAATGCTGTAATCGGCTTTATAGACATTGATATTTCTAGCATTTAGCTGCATGATTTGTTCAACGCATGTATTTGCCCAGTATATTGTCAAACTGGGAAAATGAGGTTCACATCTTAGTACACACTTTCCATCTTTGAAGAAACTAAGATTGTCAGCTGAGCCAGCGACATTTAATCCAGATTCTTGAAGAATTTCGCCCATCGACATGAGGCGAGTGGAAAGCTCCGGGATGTGTAGAACCGGATAAAGCCGAGTCGTTAGACTTCTTGGCTTTCCTTGACGTGATGGTATTGTGTGAGTGATAAACATGGTCCCTCTTCCTTTTATAGAGATCTTTGCTTTGCCCGCAGTTTGGGCAGTATGGACAGATCTCATACGTTGCAAAGTCACTCATCTCGGCGGTGAAGTGCATACTAGCACGGAATCCATGATCCACTCGGCATCATTAGTATCTTTGGATTTGTTCTTACATTTTGAACATGAGGCAAAATGATCATAGATTTCCTCCATGAAGGAGGCAGCAACGACAGGTGATTTTAAATAACTACGACCCGGTTCTAGTGACTCATCACAAATCTGAGTGTGTTCTTCTGTCATTGTGTGCTCATGTGAAACTTGTGAAAGAACATACCTCGGGTCGTCGCATAATGATCCTCCAAAAAGCTCGTTGTCGACATCATCTGCCCAATTGAAATGTGTCTGCTTGGATGGTCCAGGTTCATCATCATCATACTCATATTCCTCATCGAAGTCCATCACGGTATCGGCATCATAAATGGCATTCCATCAGGAACAGGAAAGCTTCGTCCATTACCTCATTGTCAGGGGTCGAATATATCCCCAGAATGTCTTCGGGGTATATGATGTTATTGACGTTTTGGAGGGTCTGGGACATTCCCACAATGCCAAGAGATGTGACAATGTCACGCGCTGCCTGCATCTCAGGGTACATCGACGGTTGATTAACTGGAGCACCTGTGAAGCGTTGCGCAGATGTGTTTGTCATGTGATCGAGGAGTTCTCTCGCACCAGCAGTCATGATGTGTTCAGCAGGACTAGATGTCAACTGCGATTTGAGGGGAGGACGACGACAGGGGTCAGTCATTGGAGTAGAAGATTGTTGGGGGGGAATGACATGTCCCAAGCCTGTGACAGTGGTGAAGGGTGGTATCGGCAGATTCATAGTCATTGCCGACGAGGCAACATGAGAGCAGCTGGCGGTGTCACCTGCAGCAGCCTCTTGGGCGCGCTGGGCCTTTTTCCAACTCTGCAACCCTTCCTTTTTGGGTACGAATGGCTGCTTCTTGTTTTGATCACCGGAATTGTTCGACGGTGTCTCCTTTGCCTTTCCTTTTCCTTTGTTCTGTTGATGAGGTTTGCTGGAATTCTGGTTTGACCCAAAAGCATCAGCAGGTCCCGGACCATTGCGCCAGCGGGGTTCCTGTCCTTTCTGCTTGACAGTGGAGATCTTGTTGGCAGCCGGAAGTTGTGCTTCGGCTTGTACGCACATATGCTCTGTGGTTACAATCTCTTCAACATCTGTAAGTTTGAAAGTCGCAATGTAGCGGCATCGAATCTACTAAGACTGCCAGCGATGAGTGCAATGGCAAGTCTCAGGGCTCATAACCTGTTGGAACAGCATACAATCACATCAACACTGGAGGTGATCACAGTGAATGTGTCGTCATGCAGTCCTAGCATACTCTATGCTACACATTACAGATCGTGTATTCTACGATAGAGGGGGAACCTACTACTAACCTTGAGAGGTGTTTGCATGTGGGGGTCATTCAGTAAGAGCATTATATTGCACAGAGAATAAGGACAGTCTTATATACTAGTCTACTTATTTGTACACTATTTGTATGTCATGGGGTTGAGCACATGGTGTGTCTAATGGAAGCGGAACTCATTCAACAACTATGGCCGCCCGTGCCTTGTGAATGTATTACAATGACTTCCAGTAAGGCAATATCTTGATTCCAAATGATACCCTTCAGTCGGCCACCACCAAAACATATCGGCTTGAGGGGAAAAGACCTGGCATGTGGATTGGTCTCATCCTGTGCACAAAGATGATATACAGGATCTGTGTTTACTCATCTGTGATTGCTTTTTTGTATGGTTGAGAAGAGATGGAGAAAAAAATATTTGGCCAACTTGGAGATTGAACCCAAGACATTTGCCTTATTAGGACAATGCTCTAACCAACTGAGCTAGTCGGCCAATGTGAAATGAGGGTCGCATATATATATTGTACACACTCCGCAGAGGTGACGCGTGTGCATCGATTCTCTTTCTGCTTTAGCCTTTGAGTCATCTCAATTGTTTTCAGCCGCCTTGAGTAAGTTCTTCGAATCATATCTTCGTGGACGGTCTACTCGCTTTGTCTCAGACCTCTTCGAAATCCTCTTTGGTGTGGGTCAAGGCTCGGCGCTCTCCCCCATCCTTTCCAGCATCTATCTTTCACCGGCCCTCAGAATCTTCTACAGCCGTGGACACGCGCAGTACCTGGATCTCTTCTCCTTCATAGACGACGGCATGCTCATCACCCAGTCTTCTGACCTTGACGCTATCGGCTCCCACCTACAGGCTGGCCGAAAAGCCATCGACGGCATCCTCATAGACATGGGGCTGGCCATTGAACCGACAAAAGACGAACTTATGTTCTTCACCCGAACTGTCTCTCTGTCATACCCTATCATTCGACTACCCGGTCAACCTCCCCTCCAAGTCAAGGCCTTCTGGTGCTACCTCGGCTTCTTCTTTGATCGTCGTCTGACCTTCAATGAGCACAGACGCTTCTATGCCACCAAGGCACTCACATCCATTCCCCTCCTCCTTGGCAACTCCTCACACGGTCTCTCACCCCGCCTCAAACGCCTCCTATATGTGTCGTGCGTCATGCCGATCCTCACTTACGGATGCCAACTCTGGTACTACAACGGTCCATGCCTCAAAACTGCTTTCAACCTGTTGAACTCAGTCCACTATAGAGCTGCCAGATGGATCACCGGCGCTTTCAATCGGTCACCTACCGGGGGTGTCCTCGCTATTGCAGGGCTCATGCCTGCTAGACAACACATCACCAAGCTTGTGCAGCGCTCCCGAATCAGAGCCGCCCAGCTTCCCGTCACTCATCCTGTCATCTGCGAGCTTTTGCTCAAGGCGGAGAATAAGACCCCTGGCCCAATCGTCGACATTCAAAACCTGATGATCGCCGTCAAACTTGAGAGATCCGACTACCTGAGCGACGAGGCTCACCTGGGAAATCGCATACTCAACCTCTATCCGGACTCCTTCATCTGGGACGCCCCACAGGTCAATGACGACAAGAAGCGTTACACCTACCTCAAAGACATCCTCACCACCGCCGAGGAAGAAAATCACCAAGCGGCCTTCTGCATCGCTGCCCGGCCCAGCGTCGGTAAGACGTTGTCGTCGGCAGTTGCGGTAGTCCATTTCGCCCCCTCCATTGGTCGTCACGCTCAAGAACCCCATATGACCAGAGCCAGCGCAGGTCACATCAGCAAATCAGACATGTGCTACAGAGTGCTACATAGCACTCTGTAGCATACATCCCTGAGAATGTAGTGCCCTATAGTGCCTATAGCAGCCATAGCACATGTCTGATTTGCTGATGGTAGAAGTCTTGCCCCCGAGACTCTCATTGTCGCCACCCTTCTTGGCCTTAGCAAGGTCATCACACATGCACCTTATATCACGGAGATCCACATCTTCACCCGAAACATACAGGCTGTCCGACTCGCCCTCGATACAGGTTCCATTCATGCGGGCCACTCTGTCTCCTGCGGCATTTCCCGCCTCCTCCGGCCCTTCCTCGCTGGAGCTGGCATCATCCATGTCCACCTAGACACACCTCTCACGTCTGAATGGGGTTCCGCCTTCCCCGACCCCTCACGTCACTTCAAACCGACTCAAGGAACAGCCTTGTCTCCCCTGTCGCCCAACTTTGCCTGTACCGCTGCCGCTACCAGCGCCATAGACAGATGGCGCAAACTTCATTCCGCCCCCGATTTCCGAGGTCGCTCCTTCCTTCCTCTCCACACTGGAGACAAAGAGAAGGTATTCCAACCGGACCACGTCAAAGGTGGACCCTGGCTCAACTCCTGGGCAGGCAACAACAACGCGCTGTTTGCTCGCCTCACCCGCGCCACCCTAGGCCACGCTCCCATTGGTGCCTACAGACAACGCTTCAAACATCTGGGCCCATTCACATGTGCCTGCGACAATGACACCCTCGAGACGGTCGACCACCTCCTCCACAAATGTCCTCTCTTTGATAGGGATGACACCTCCAACAAACGTTACAATATCGGCAATTTCCTGGGGATGCTTGCAAACCATCCCGCGTTATTCCCCCTTCCCCCACCCTAGTTCATCGGGTGAGCTTCAGTGTTATGCTTTCTGTCTTTCACGGTCTCTTTAGTTACTACGGTCTCTGCCTACGGGCGTATGTAGTTTATATACGGGGTCTGTTCTGGTGGACTTGATCCATGGGCGGACCCCACTCTCGGATACTTATATATATATTTCTCTCCACACATGTGCCGTGACCACAGGGCATTACTCTCCAATACTCTCGTATGTAGTTCTCGTTAAATTTGTAACCTAGTGTACAAGACCGGACTGCGATCGGGCGCCGGAATATAAATTGAGGTTTAAAAAAAAAAAAAAAAAAAAAAAAAAGAGTCATCTCAATTTTGACTTCGAAGTAAATACGACCATGAGATCAATTGTATTCTGGACAACGTACATTACCAAGGTTCGGCATTCCTTCCTCGGTAGAGTCCACCAGGAGGTTTTGTTACGTAATCGTCTATTGTTCTCTTGAACTCTTTGTGTGAGAGCTTGACGGGACGGCCATTGTTTATTTTATTTAATGTAAGCTTCTCTGTCATGCGCGTTATATAAACGACATCGAGCAAAGGCCATTTCCGCTGCCTAGCCCCACCCCTCTCCCTTTCACCATCCAGCCTCGTTCTCGGGAAGAGCGATTGGTTCCAATTATCCTTTTAATTTGACGACGACGACGACGACGACGACGACGAGCACTCATTTCGCAATAACGACATCATCTCTCTTCTCCCCTTAACTTCAACTCACGACTGGATCCCTTGTTACAACATCTCTACCATCCTCGCCTATAATAAAATGCAAACGCCGCCGGAGACCTCGCCTTTCTTTCTTAAAATCCGGGCTATCACGTTCTGTAGGCGCCCCTTTCCTCTGGCTACTCAATCGCTGACACGTAGCATGCGTCAGCAATCCTCTCGCTTGCGGCTCTGCTATGGATTATATCGCTTTCCATCATAGTATTCACCCAATGGAATGTCCTCGGATCGTCAGAAAGTGTGTCTACTCTCTCTCTCTCTCTCTCTGCCCAAATATTCATTTGTTTTCGTGAAGGATCTCTTGTATTTCTAATGCTTACCTCGCATTGTATCACCGCAGTAATTTTACTTGTCCTGTGCGTGCTCTCACACCGTCTCATTCTTGACTTTTCTGATGTAGAGGCGTATGTTCGTAGCCTCATATTGGCTTTTAGACCGTGGCTTGACGCAGCCAGAATAGCTTTCCTTCTTATCGCTCAGTTGGGTGCGTGAATATTCGAGCCCTATAATTTATGACTCAGGCTCAAACTTTATTCATAGGTACCGCAGGCGCTTTTGCCTACTGGTATCCTAGATTTCAATGTTCACCTCAGGGTAAGTATCATATCAATTTCATTCCTCCGAATCGTTGCGTATGGCCATAACTTTCAACAAAGGTATCGACCAATGTAAATTAATAATCGCATATATCTTGATCCTCACCTGGTTCGTTCCTGCAGTCCGTGAGTTCACCGTTCCCCATCTCTTTCTCTCCCCTGAGGCTGACTCTCGACTCAAGTTGTACTATACTCGTTTGGACTCGGTCTACTGGTCTGGAAACGATCTTCCTCTTCCTCTCCCTCTCCTCTCCCCTCCCCAAAATCAATTAGATCGACGACCAGTTCTGAAGCCACAATTGACCTAGAAAAAGCGTCGGAAATTTCCAACACTGGACCCTCGACCCTTTTCGTCGGGAGGCCAGACAGGATGACACAGGCGTCATATGCAAACACCTCCCCTCCCGGCTCTCGGACCGCAGGCGACCGAAATACGGTCCTGGATATTACTAACCCACTGCCTCCGGCTCTCTCCATGATCGTACGACCGGGAAGGATGACACAGGCCTCGTATGGAAACACACCGCTCCCCAGTGCTCAAAACACAAACGACCCAAGAAGAGCTTTCAATGCCATGAAGTCCAGTCCCCCATCTCTCTCTGTAGCGCGTCCGAACAGGTTGACGCCGACTGCGTATACGAACAGCCCACTTTCCAGTGCTCGTCACGAGCAATTCTTGGATGTTTTCACGACGGATAGTTTGTACAACATTTCTCCATATACGAAGCAGGGGTTCGATTCTGAGAATCCGAATCAGCGGGGTAGTTTGGGTCGTAGCGCAGCGAGGCTGTCGAGACCCGCCCCTGCGTTTGTAGGATGAGGAGGAGTAGCTGTAACATGTGCTGTGATAGTGTTGAAAATGTGGTCGTCCGGTCCCTTTATGTTTGAGGGCGAATACTTTGCACATGGCATAGCCCCAGGGTACTGCTGCCCCTTGCCAAAGTTTGAGGTGACATGATGCTGTCATTTGAACGCTAGAAGACTTGTGGCCACCAATTCATCAACCCGTTATTCTAGATTTCGTTGAGTCACGCCCAGATATCCGCGATACAATCCCCACTTTTTTAATTCTACAATTTCCCGGATTGATTTTTCTCCGTCCAATCGCTGAACGATCTGAACCCTCGTTCTTCGCTCGGGGCAAGGCCATGCGTCACGATGAACTTGGTAGGGTTCCGCGAGGCCAACGACGATGTTAGTTATGATTCACCAGAGTCGTACATGAGCTCGTAAGTTCGGCGATCAGGGACTTTCATTAGGGTGACAGGAACGGCCTTGGGTGGGTTTACTGCGATTCGCCCTCAGACGCGTATAGCTCTCCGCTCATCCTTCACTGATCATCGCCTCCCTCAACACCCCCCGTATCCCCGTTTTCATCCTCATCCTCCCCATTCTCATTGTCGCTGTCATCATCTTCATTATAGCCTTTGACGTGCTTGATCAAAGCATCCAGCTGATCAAGTTCATTCCCCCAGATACCATCGCCAGAAAGATATAACGTTCGGAGAGTCAATCCCCGCCTGCGTCGCTCTTTGAGAAATGATATCAACTTTCCCATGTAACACCCTCCGTCATAGCTCGCGGCGAAATGCCAGTCGTTGATGGACAAGAACTTCAAGGCCTTGAATTTCAGCCTTCCGTGGAAGCTCACGCACCCGGGTGGCAAGGGTGACGAACGCGAAATCCCACTGGCAAATGCATCGAAGAATGTCTTTGCATACCCCGTTATCGTCAAGCTCCGAAGTGCTCCCAACTTGCCAAAGAGGCCGAACCAAATGGAAGGCGGAATAATGACGTTGGTGAGTTGGAGCCTTTTCAGATGTTGCAGCGCGAGAGTCTTCCAATTGACGGGCAGAGGCCGCAGCTCAGATCGATCGATAGACACGTAGCGTAAATCGATGGACATTCGTGTGGTCCCCTGCGAATCCCCTCCCTGAAACTGCATTCGACTATTTCCAGTGGATCTCCCAACATCGAGGGAGGTAATCGGGACTCCATTTTTGGAATCGATAATGGTAATCAGGTCACGAAGGGCTGGTGCGATAGTTGCATGCATTGGGCTACTGCACTCTACACTGACAACAGCCGTCTCTGGATAGCTGACGGCTGTGAAAAACGCAAGGCAATTTGCCAGATCTTCTCCGAGATGAATTTCAGTCAAAAAGAGGGCGGCAGGTTTCCTAGGAAGGTGGGGAACACCACCGTTAGGCAATGGAGCAAGTACGGAAGAGAGGTGGATGTGCTTGAGTTGTGGCATGTCTACCAGTAGAGAGACGAGCTGGCTGATCGATAACTTGCATGTGGGCGACACTTCACAGATCTTGAGATCCGTCAGAGGCAACAGGAAAGTAGAATGCCAGGAGAGGTCGCATTTGGTCAGGGCAAGGCGGCGTAAGCGGGGGGCTCCACCGCATTCTGAGAACATGTTTTCCGGAAGTGCGATATTTGCGGTTTGCACATAGTAAGCGGCGATACTCAAGGTATGCAATAGAGGGGCCGCTTTCGTAAGGCTCGAATCAATTACCCGGAAGAAAGACCCGTTGAGGTAGGTCAAGGAGAGTTCTTCAATCCGGGGCAACTGTTCTAAGGCTGCTATGACTGCGATGGCCCCTTCCGATTTAAGATCTCGATATTTGGCACGTCCCACCACCGTGATAGGGGCCGGTTTTGATCGGTCCAACATTTCCATTACCCAGCGAGGACGAAGTATGTCGATATAACTCCAAAGATGGCGGCAATCGAGTGCAATATTCCGCCAGCGCGAACAGACATGAGATATCCCGATCCAGCGAAGGCCCCCCTCGACATCTGAATCTCTACTGCCATATGCGACGAGTTCAAATATCGTCGAGACGATCTCGGGTGGGAGCCTGAAGACGAGGCTTAGACTGTTATGTTCCAATTTCAGGGCTCGCGCGGCTGCATCTAACACCTGTAATCCTTGTTCGATGCGGGAATATGCAGCATTCCTAGCCTCTGAGGAACCAAGTGTCCCTGTACGATTCTCGAGGTCTTTTGCTGCTAGTTGTTAATTATTTTCAATTTCTGAAGTATAAAACCAGCGACCATGGCACATACCAGTCATGTCGAACTCGGAACTGTGCAGAATGGTGTGGCTGTGTATGGCTTGCAAAGGCTGTCCGCATCAGCATATGTAGCAAACTTCTCCACCAACCAAGAGGCGAAGCCGATTGAGATCTTGAACACCCAAGGGAATTGCCGGGGGAACCCTGTAGGGATGCCGCTATGATACATGGGATGGTGGGAACAATCAACAAACGCACCGTCCTACCAATCTGGAGTGTAATATGCCATGACGAGAGGACTGGTCGAGGAGTGTGAGACTAGAACCGTTGCTTCAAAATTTATAACACCGGAGGGGGTGATGGAGGGGCCGCTGGGGCCGTCGCTCTCTGCGCCGGTGTGCTCCGGTGAAGAGGGTGGGGGGACGGCGGTGACGACGCTCGTCAACCTGCGATTATCACTGGCTGAAGAACCATGTTGATCCTCACGTATTGCACAGCAGAAAGATGATATGAAACATACACTTCATTTTCGAGATTCGAGTCGGCAAGTTGCCGTGATATCCGATCGTGGACTGCTCTTGATTTTCAAATCTGAGCATACCCTTGTGAAAATATTGTCTTTGTAGACAGGATGGTACGTGTGGTTATAATGTTAACATTATTCTGAGGAGGTTCCAACACAATTACTATCATTAATGAGGTAGCGACACTGTCCGTAGGGTGGGTAGGTGTGCAGACTTCCATGCTCATTATCGTCAAAGAGGCAAGACGCCAACTATCCAATCGACCAGGCCCCGGCCCGCGCAACAAATTTGCTTTAACAGCGCGAAATGCTATGAACGAAACATTCAAACCTCCGAACCAAAGAAATGCTATGCCACGTACGAGTTCTTGTCAAGCATACAGGTCCTCTTGAAACCGGACTCAGGGTCCAGCGTGTACCCGGATATCAATGGAGTATCGCACTTGTAGTAAAGCGTATTTCCCCGTCTTGCCAGATAGTCCTTGTTAACGGCTTGACCAGCACTAGGCCTGGTCACAAGCGCACAGGTGCCGAAGGAGATGGCGGCTTGACCATTCGCGACAGGTGCAAGAGTCCCATCGCCGAGGTGGTCGTCGATGAGTTTCTCGCAGTCGGAAATGCGGGCACCAGGGAAGCCTCCACAAGTGGCTTCGGCTCTGCTCTGGGCGACGAGGGAGACGAGGAACAAGGCGCCAATCGTGAATTGCTTCATTTCTATGGTAAAGATGGTGCGTTAATCCATGTGAGGGGGAAAGGGAATTCTACAGGGAGCACGCTACTCACTCTAGGGCGAGGGGTTGAGTACGGCAACCACTGGTCACTTAGCCGGGCGGCTTTTAAGAAGAACTCTTTGACATGAAGCGAATAAGACGTTGCATGGCTGTGGAACCCGACGCGAAGAACGGTCAAACCGTTTGAACCCGCCGAATACAGTATAGCTTCAGGGTCTTGAAATTGAAATGGCAGTGAGCCGTTGCCACTGACTCGAACTTTCCGCATCTGGGTGGGAGCGGCGAGCCTCAGCGATTCAATGTAAAGTATAGGCAGACGGCTGTACTTGCCAACGTCCCCTATGTTCACCATCGCATTTTGAAGTGAAACTGATTTGACGTGAAGCGGCTGATGAAGTCAGGAAATAACGAGTCAATAAAAAAACGTGCCGACTTATATGATATATGTTCTGCTGGAGTAAATGAAGATATCCCCATGGTGGTTATTACACGAGCCCAACGAGGGGGGACTGAATTCTCGTATCGCAGCGACAACGAGAATTTGGGGGTCTCGAGGAAAGTGATGAGGACAGTGATACAGTTGATGTTGAGGGTCGTGATGGTGGGACGGCGACCTCGACACCGCCGACAGTGGTCAACGCCAGCCCTCGTAGCCCTTGGATTGAACTGAGGTGCCAAATGTGGGGATCTGCGGGCCTCCAGCGTGGACAGGCAAGGACGACCCTTCTCTTTCTCAATCATGACTTCGAGTAAGACAGCCCAAGAAAATCGGTTCTTCGTGCGCGGATGCGAGCATAAAGGTGAAAATAATTTACTTCACGGATACGGAACCTCAAGCTCACGCAGTATTTCGGTCTGGAAGCATGGATTTTGTGCGCAGTGAAGTACATAAACATAACGAGCATGGGGTGATTGGTTTGATTCTCTAGTCTGAGGATGCCGTTGCTCGTGCTGGGAGAAAGGAAAGGCGTCAACGTCTGGGTGGTTGGCAAAAAAATACGGACTCACTGTAAATCAACTGGGACGAGTGATGTACGATCCGCTTGATCTGGCCGTCCTTCTCCAGATGCCTGATAGCAACACGAGCAAGACTACCGCCAATTTTTAGCCGCTCAATGAGGATGCTCTGGCTGATGAATTTGAATGTGGGAACCTCCTTGAGGATACGATCGTAGGTGGCCTTGTCGAGGGAGACGGCGTGTACTACTTTATCCTTGACCTTTCCCTTCGACCACTTCTTCTTCTTCGCGGATTTACCGCCCGACGATGTCGGGGCTGCTTTTGCTTTGGCCTACAAGCAAATGAAGGAGGTTGAGTCCAAAGCAGGTATCCAAATCGACAAAGCGGCATCCAGCTCCAAATCGCGACAACGCAGCAATTTCTTCAAGGGAAGCATAACGGCCCTTCCAACACCGCCGTGGGGACTGAGGGGAAAAGATTCACTCACCATTGTCTTGAGGGACCGTCGATGTTGCGGGAGGTCGTCTGTGTCGCCAGATTGACATCCGTCGTTGCGTGCCCTGTTTGGCTCACGCTGACGTAATTCGGGGACAGTGATCACGACACGTCTCGCCGCTTTGAGGTTGAATGCGATGATACCGTGGCTCCTGCTTCTCCCTCTACCACTTTCTGTTCTAGCTGGCGTAGACAAGACATTTGGCGTCAGACCCGACCTAGTACCGAAATATACACCTCTCAGCAACGGGAACTGGAAGTGTTTGGACGGATCGAAGGAAATTCCTTGGGCGTTCGTGAATGACGACTCTTGTGATTGTCCAGATGGAAGTGACGAACCAGGTGCGGATATAGTGTAGAACTATTGTTGGAAGGTTGCTAAAACTTGGATATTGTCAGGGACTGGCGCTTGCCCCAATACCGTATTCTATTGCCGAAACAAGGGGCACATTGGCGCGACGATACCCAGTTCCAGAGTGAAGGACGGCCTTTGTGGTAAGCCTTTTTCTCACATGTAAATCAAATATTGACTGGGCACGAAGAGCCCGATTGCTGCGACGGGTCTGACGAACGTCCCGGAGTTTGCACAAACAGGTGTAAGGAGATTGGTGAGGAATACAAGAAAAAACGCGATGCGGAGCGGAAGACTCAGAAGACTGTACGTCGCTATCAACAGCCCTCTTTTTTCCCCCTCAAAATACGAAATAGGGTGCGAAAATACGTTCAACGTATATCGCGTTTGCCCACAAGGAGAAGAAACGCCTTGAGGTGCTCCTAGAAAATACCAGCCAGTCAATTGAGGCTCAGGAGAAGGAAGTTGCTCGACTGAAAGGTTATTCCGTCCGATACAAACCCGTATATATTCTAACACGTGCTGTCCACCCAGACGTCGCCGACCGGACTGAATCCATGTCACAAGCTGCGCTCGAGCACAAGCAGGCATCGCGTTCGTCACGCGGCCACTTTACCCCCTATCTTAACTGACAACTGCGATAATTGCAGCACTCTATACCTCATTATTGGAACACTCCGCTGCGCTCAAAGCTCTCCAGCAAGAATACAAGAAGCACCTCGAACGTGAAAAGGCACTCGGTGACATTCTCAATACCCTGCGCTCAGGATACAACCCCAACTACCAGGACATGGCCGTCCTCGAAGCTGTTCGCGGTTGGGAGGAGCTTGCTAAACTACCACACATCAACGATGTTGGCAAGGACTCCACGACGGAGGAGGCAAACGAGAATCAAGGCACTACCAATAGCGCTGAGAGCAAGGAGGAAGAGGAGGAAGATGAAGATGCTTGGACTCCTGAGAAGCTTGAAAAAGACCTTGACACCCTTTTGAATGTCGACCACGTCTCGCTCTTGTTGGCCCACGACGAACATGTTCAGACCCCTCATGAGGAACCCTCGCTTCGTGAGGATATCTTCTTCCCGCTTATTACTATGCTGATGGCCTATTCTATATAGTATTTGACCTGACGTCCTATCTTCCTGATTCTATCCTACCTCAATATGAAGAATTCAAAGCAAAACTTGTCGGTGTGCTCAGAACACTCGGGATTGTTCACGGGCCTAACAGCGGTTCTTCAGGTAAATATTCACATGCTCTCTCATTTCTCTGTCTCATAGTACAACGTCCATCAGCCGACTCTTCACGTGCCCGCCAGGCCTTTAACGATGCAGAGACCCTGCTCAACAATCTCAAGGAAGAGAAAAAGAAGGCAGTGGAAGATCTCGGGGATATCTTCGATCCCGAAGGGTTCGGTACTGAGGGTGAATGGAAGAAATTAGAAGGACTCTGTCTAGAGAAAGAGCATGGAGAGTAAGCATCTCGTGCGATGCCGTGCGGGCATTCGTGATCTCAACAAACCTCCCGCAGCTACACATATGAGCTCTGCTTCTTCGACGAGGCCAGACAGAAACCCAAGTCTGGTGGGACTACTTTCAGTCTGGGGTACGGCCATATTCCTCTTGCAAGCCTACTACCGTTTCTAATCACATCGCACAGACGATTCGACTCCTGGAATCCATCACCGGATCTCAAACCCGGTGAACCCGAATACTACGAAAAGCAAATGTACAAACGCGGCACCAGGTGCTGGAACGGTCCCGAGAGGAGTGTCATCGTGCGTATCCGGAACTTTCTTTCCTGGCTTTGTCTTTTTGTCCTAACATGATCTGCGTGACAGCTTCTGTTGACGTGTGGAACTGAGAACGCGCTCTTGAGCGTACAGGAGCTGGAGAAGTGCGAGTACCAGTTTACAGGTACGACGCCGGCGTTGTGTCTGCCGTTGAAGGACGAAAAGGGATCAAATAAAGATGAGCTTTGAAATGTACATACTCCATGTAGGAGATCGGATTGGAGAATTTGGATACAGGGGTTCTCTTTCCTCTTTCTTCGGCGCATACTCAGGGACCCATCTTCAACTTAATGAGGTCGCTCATTTGCTACGCCGCTGGTGCTGGTGTGACGCGTACCAAGTAGTAACATGCATAGGACCCCGTTTCGATTTCACTGTCCACAGGCTTAGCCTCCGCCTCCTTCCTGCTACTTATACGTCCAGGTGATGCCGGAGGATCTGCTGCGATTCCAGTGTTGTCAAAAACAAGGTCCACTGTCAACGACCGGTGGGGCGGAGATATCTCTGAACAGGTATGTAACGTTGGACTTGCTGTTGGACTTGCCGATTCGACCCCGAGCCGACATTCAAATGTTGGCTCGCGTCGCTAGACAATGTACACGAATGTTATACGGAGAGGTCATGACACGACTCAATCTACGTCCTTGTATTTTTCGAGGGACTGTTAGGTTACAGCAGGTCAGCATTATGAAGACATAGACATCTTGCCGTTCCCTTCACTCATCTTCTCGCCCAGAGACATCAAAGCGCGGGCTGAATTATGCATCAAGATTTTATTCTGGCTTCCATGGACTGTTCCACGCGGAATGCTCTACGGTGTGTCAAATTCTATTCCTGAGATCCATAACATGAAGTGGTGTTCTAAATACGTTAGGGATGCACCTGGCCCCCCTTGGCATTTCTATCAGGATATTCATGTTCGTTTGTTCATCTTGAAACCATACTTGGCGTTTTCTCTACTAGATCTCGGGGCTTCCAAGGTGGTGGGCCCGCGCCAACCTTATTATCATGAAAACGTGGTCTTGAACTTCATTGGCCCAACTCCAGGTCCTTCCGCCACGCGTACCTTTGGTGCGCTGGATCCTTCCACAGACGCCACCTCGTTGTCAGCCGCAGTGCACTTGTTGCACTCAAAACCGGTATCATTGGTACTCGGCATTGCAGGTGGTATATAACTTCCACTTCGGTCTCGGTCTTGGCCGTTTAATGGCGGTATTTCGATCCAAATAAGCAGCCAGTACTAATTAATGACAGCAAAGTCATGTTACGGAGGGCTTGGCGCTTATGTTCTCTTCTTGCTGGGTAATCGAGGGGTAATGCTTCTCCCGTTCTCGATGCCCTTTGCAACTGCTAATGAAATTTACGGGGCTCGCTTTGTCTTTTAGATGATGGTCTCCGGTCCTTCACTCGTATACTTGGCGAAAACATCATGCACTGACAACGCCCCATCCGAGATTAAAATATATTGTCACTCGGAACAAATGCTATCACGACGATGATAAATCTGGTACGCGAACCACGATCTGATCTCTCCAGCGTGTTCAACATGCAGCTTCAGGTTCGAGCCATTCCGGTACTTTGCATAGAAACCGTGGGTTTTCTACAGCGCCTTGCAAGTAAGTAGTAGGTTACTCAGCTGGTGAATTCCCGTTATGTAACTGTTTTCCTTGTGTTTTCCCCTACCTAGCTCCGAGTGGCTTTGGTTCTCATCCTCAAAGCTGCGCCACATCATCACCACCCTCCAGTCGGTACGTTGTGTATGAAATGGTTATTCAGTTCTATTTTGGTACGCCCCTTGCATTTGTGTAACCTTTGATTATTTTGAGCCCTGTGATCAATGCGTTGCAGTGATTGTCTGTGCGCAATGTTCATGTACCCAGCTGTCGTTAATACTCTTGCCCAATGCGAAAGAGTCTGTTAATCCCACGTCCAGTGGTCATCGAGAGAGAGAGCGGTGATAGCTCCCGCCAAGCTGAAAAAGGTGCGAAGTAGGATACCTTGACTCGCCGAGAGCCGTTGCGGCGTTACCATGAACTTGAATCGCACAGGATGTCAGCTGTAAGTATATTATATTATTGCTTATTCTGTTCATTCATTCGATAGATTGTTTTACTTGGCTACATACCAACAAGGTGACGACCCCATAATTTTATGCAGGAGTGATAATCTGGAGGGAAGCTGGTGTCCCGAAGTTACCCGAAATATATAACAGTCACGTGATAATTCGGGCCGAATCAGTGAGGTTTTCCAGTGGAATTCTCTTCACCTCTTTCCACCTCCACGAAAAACCAAAAAGACGATCATGCTTGCTCGCTCAGCCATCCGTGCCTTCGCCACACCCTCTTCACGCCTTTTCTCCTCTTCTTCTGCTCGCCAGACCAAGGTAGCAGTTCTTGGAGCGGGAGGAGGAATTGGACAGCCTCTTTCGCTGTTGTTGAAGAGTGACCCTCTGGTTACATCGCTGAGCTTGTACGATATCCGTGGTGCACCTGGAGTGGCTGCAGATGTTAGCCATGTCGACACCGCGAGCGAGGTGATCCCATTGAGTTCGTGCTTATGAGCTGTCATTTACACGTATACCAAGGTCAAAGGATATACCGCCGACCAGCTCGACGAGGCACTGGAGGACGTCAAGGTGGTCGTCATTCCCGCTGGTGTGCCAAGAAAGGTTGGTCATCCAACTATTGTTTTGACAACAAAATGTGACGCAGTTGTTCTTCCCTGTAGCCTGGTGTAAGTGAATATGTCATTTCAACATTATATATGATTCTCAACTTCGGGCTCGTATAGATGACGCGTGACGACCTATTCAACGTAATGTCTGATCCTTACGCCCCTCGTTCTATATTCACATGGTTGCCATTTGTAGACAAATGCCTCCATTGTCCGCGACCTTGCATCAGCAGTCGCCCGCGTGTCTCCTAAAGCCCACATCCTCGTCATATCTAACCCCGTCAACTCCACTGTCCCTATTGTCGCCGCCACTCTGGAGAAGGCAGGTGTATTCGACCCCGCCCGTCTCTTTGGTATCACCACCCTCGACGTTGTCCGTGCCACCCGTTTCCTCGCTGGCATTGCTGGCACACCAACCTCCGAGACGCAAGTCACCGTCGTTGGTGGCCACAGCGGACCCACCATCGTCCCCCTGCTCTCGCACAACTCACACGGCAAGTCTGTATCGGGTGAGGCCTACGCTGCCCTTGTGCACCGCATCCAGTTTGGTGGCGATGAGGTCGTGAAAGCGAAGGATGGGGCAGGTAGCGCGACACTCTCGATGGCTTACGCTGGTGCCAAATTCACCCACTCGCTCCTCCGGGGATTGAACGGAGAGAAGGGTGTCGTGACACCTACCTTCGTGAAGAGCCCCTTGTTCGCTGACCAGGGCATCGACTTCTTCTCCTCAAATGTCGAGCTCGGCGTGAGTATTGATTCTCTCTGATAAATCGAGTCATCAATGCTGACGGCACCTGGTTAGGTTAACGGTGTTGAAAAAATTCACCCTATCGGCAGCTTGACTGCTGAGGAGCAGAAGCTTCTGGAAGCTTGCTTGCCGGAACTCAGGAAGAACATTGAGAAGGGCAAGTCCTTCGTTGCATAGATATTTAGACATCGAATATGATCTCTTTCTTGCATACTGTTTGCGTGAATGCTCACCATCGGGAAATTCAAGTGCGTTCCTGTCCTTAAGGTGCAATTCGCTCAAGCAACGCCTGAAGGCCTGAAGAATCTATCCTTGCGCACGGATGTCACTCGCTGAGGAGAATCACTGTTGTGCCCGTGCCTCACCGATGACACCGTCGTGGAAAGAATTTGGAGCGAGTCTGACAAGCGCATGCGTTATTGACCACTTGAAATAAGTGAAACGAGCGAAAGACAGATGATTAAATTCCAGCTGGGTTAACAATGTAAGGTACAAGTACAGGCCGTACAACATCGGTAGGCCACCAATAAGTATACAGCATGAAAACGAACTGAGAATGCTCAGCCTGGAGCCGAAAGCCGCTCTAAATAAGGCCTCATGACTTTTGCAAAACCCTCCAGACGACATCTCGTTACTAGGGTACGAACTCTTTTCTCTCCCGATGATCTCCAGGCTCAAGAGCGCTCAAGTCATGGTGTTTTTAGGCCACCTTCTCGACTTAGATTAATATATAATATAAGGTCGTCCGTGCATGTATACATACGGTAAGGTGAACTAGTACCCAGATACATTACCGTCTTGCGAGGATACATTTTCCATTCAATCTAGAACTTTGTTTCGACTAGCGCCCCGTTCTTCTTCTTCCTTTTTCTGTTTTTCGGCAGCCCATGCTTGTGGGGTGATTCCCTTGAGACTCATGATCCGGAAGTTCATTTCATCCATCGCCTGGAGCATCCCATCCCAGAGATGTGAATCGTGCTGTCCCTGCATCGGCGGAGTAGGGGGGCTCCAGTCGGGATCGCGTGTATCATCAGATTCGTCCGAATCCATGCCATGGGACAAGGCTCCATCGCGCCGCAGTATTGGGATAGACCTATAATGGAGTGAGAAATATTTTTGCATCACAACTTCGACCTCTGGGCCGCCTTTCCACTCCTTATAGGCGGCAATACCGTATATGTAGTCAAGGAGAATAGCGGGAGGAGCTGGGTATCCCGTTCCCGTGCAGAATACATCGAAAGGAGGAGTTGACGATCTTCCAACTGGTGGCACCAAGTATTGTAATGTTATGCGGTTGAGCGGGGTTGGACCTGCTTCGACCCTCGGAATGTCGCTAGGACTCAGCGCAAAGTTTGGTGTCTAAGAAATTGTTCCAAAATGAATTAGCCACCGAACTAGGTCACGCACCCGTAGGAAAGCGATCTTTCCAACTGCGAAGTTCGCGTGTAGATCCTTACGCAGGAAAATCCCGTTCTCGACAGCGTCAATTTCAGAAACTTCACGATCTTGGGCGGATTCATATAGAATTGAACGATCTTGAATAATTCTGTTCATGTACTGAATGAAAATATCAACAAGTCATGCAAAAGGGGGTACTGAAGCGTACCTCATTGCCTTTGCAGTGCGGGATTATGTGAACTGCATCGCACCCTTCTTTTGCCTCGCCCGTGATAACACAATTCTCCCCATCACGTGCGATAACATCGCTTCGAAATGCGTTACGGCGTTGTGTTCGCTCGGAGGAAGTGATTCGATCGTTCGAACCATTGAAGCCAACGAAGATGAAGTCACCTCATGGGTAGAGATAAGACATGACACATACATTAGGGAACGAAGAGTAACTCACCCTGATGTAAATAATAATAACTATCAGCGATATCATCGAACGAAGCATCGTAATCGACAACGGGTCCACGGGCCGATTCACAAAGGTCCCCGTGGGCGCCACATACAGCGAATGTAACAAATCGAAGCCATTTCAAGGGGCTCAGAGAGAGTCTCCTGATGGCATCCAGAGGTACAGACAGGATGGGAACGGGGCCACTGGCGATGTTCACACAAATGTTGACCATGTCGTTGCAGTTAGGTAACCTGCCTGTCTCTGATTACTTGTCTGAAATACACATTGTACCAGATCTCTGTAAGTTCAGTCAGGTAACTGAGCTTTATGCTGTTATGTGTGCTCACGATTGTCCAACGGGTTCAGCTTCTGAGGAAAACACAACAAGCAAGGTAGCTTCCTGACTCGGAGTTGATATGATCAATGACAAATCAATCAATGTGGCACGATCACCTGATTATGGCAGCTTGTTAGTGAGACATTCCATTCACGATAACTTACGAAGATCCAGTGCCGTGTTCTGCAGCGGCCCCCAACCCACTTGAGACTGCAACGCGACCCCGGCCACTGTGGTATATTTTCCTCGGCATCGCCCGAGCCTTGCTTGATGGTAAGCAAACGATTAGCGTCATTGAAAAGTGATGGTGTTTGATGAAAAGTTTTTGGCGCTGCGAATGTGTCGAAGGAGCGTGACACGTGGTGAAAGCATGTATTGTTGATTGTGATGGCATCTTACATCACCTTCCTCGTTCGGTTCAAAACTCTTTACTAAACCTTTTTGTGTTGTCTTCATCGTGCCATCAAACCAAGAACAGGCGAATATAATGTCTGCAAAACTCCGAACGAGGCAGGCATGATGTGACATCTCGAAAAGAGCCCGCTCGACATGATCTGATACTATCTCAGCGATGTCATCTAGGATTGACTGTGGACGTGATGCAAAAGATTTCACTTGTTTGGCTTACTTGCAAGATTCGCACCGCTACGGACCACTTTCATCACATTCAATCGCGGCTGACTGTCATTGACTGCCATCTGGCAGTGCCAATGCCCAAATCCGGATGCTTCTTTTCGACAACTCGGAACAACAGCGATGGCTCTCAAAAATTACTTCATATTGGCGACCCACAAAAGCAATGCCTCTGATTTCACGGTGTGCTTCGTACAACCATAATTCCCGGATTGTCCGCGACATGAGCGCCAAAGCCCACTTTCAGAGTCTGCGTTTGCAGGACGAGGGCACCACGGATGCGCCACCTCGGTCAGAATCATTGACCCCCGTCAGACAATCCGCGGCAGATGCCCCCAACGACTTCACGAGCTTTGAGAATATCAGGGCTCTCTCACCTAACCGTCATCTCTCAATCTCCAACAGACCTCGCGATTCCATCTCTTACTCCAATTCCTGGCATTATAGTAATCTCAGCCCTGAAACCCAGAGCGGGAAGCAAGAAACCCACTTTTTCAACAGCGCAGTCTACCACTCTCCCCTTGAATCCCCCGCTTTGGATGCAAGAACAGAGAGCCTGGTTAGCGATTGCGAGAATTTGTCGATGTCTAGCTCACCGCTCACTCTCATTCTCCCACTCCCACCCTACGACGACCCGAACTTTCCATCCCCCGGAATACCGCCCCCGATGTCCTCCTCGTGGTACCGCGGCGGCTGCCAGGGGTCGACACACATACCAAAACGTCCTCAGCAGCACCCATTCGCAAAGAACTTTGAGCCTCCGAGGTGGCGACGCATTTTATTTCACGTGCTGATGTGCGTGATCGCGTACCCGCTGATGACGATATTCACGGTGATGGCGAGGGGGAACACGTTGTTCTTCACCAGATTGGTGGTGGGTCTTGGATGTGGGCTGGTGGGATTTTTGTTGGGACTGAGTTTGCTGGGGCTGGGGAGGGCGTTTTTGGAGGCGGCGAGTGAGTGAATGGCCGTCCGTGTTTTCCTTTGGCGTTTAATTTGTTCGTGGACAGCCTGGGCAACGGTGATCCATCAGTCCTGCGTAGAAGATGTCCCTGGAGTTAAACTGAAAGATCTAGCGGCGAGTTCGGTGGATGGCACGAGCGCATTACCTGCGTTTCTCCTGCTATGGGACCGGCAGATGTACCCCGGCGCTTCGAGAAAGAGGAGGTCTCATTACGAGTCAGTTCCTCGTCACGGTTTAGGTGTTTTATTTCTCATTCACTGAGTTTTTCACCCAGTCAACGTCCTTGGTCTCTTTTCATTCTATTCTTCCTCATCGTAGTCTTGATCGCAGGCTCTCTTCCATTTGTTCTTGGGCGCCTTGTCGATATTACGACTACAGTCAAGGTAGTACAGTTTTTGTCCATCTTGCGCCGGGCGTTTTTCCAAGCGCTTACATGTGTATTGTTCAGCATCAGCGAGACAAATACCAAGATATTGCCATCTACGGCGACAACTCAGACACGGACATCTCGCATGCCTCTAAGCTGCGACCGCTATTTGATGTGAGTCTCTCGTCTATCGTTCTTAAGAACCTGGATAAAACCTCCGTCTTAACAGAACTTTACTTTCACGTGGACTCTCTCCCCCTTTTCCAGCAACGGGTACCAAGTCCCTCCAGCTGTGACATTCCAATTTCAAAACGATTCAGTATACTTCTCGGAGACGAGTCCATCACAGCTATTGCCCAATGGCAGCGGCTTCGGGACATTCGACTCGGAACGGATAGATTGGGCGACAGAGGGCAACAACGGGAAAGTGTTGACGTTGTCGGACATAACAGTCGATCCGACCACGACGAATGTGGAGCCTGGGTCAATTTTGAGGTCAGTGCTTTTCTTTCTTTTTGTGTTTTTGTGTTCTCAAGTACAGATTCGATAGGTTTCCGAAGTGGGGAACGAGGATTCATTGTGTGTCGGTGCCTGACATACAAACCAACTTGTAAGTTACTCCGCGACCCACCTCTTTTTCCCTTCGTGAAACACCTATATTTTTGGAGGGTTGCCAACTCTTCCAGCGGCTTCACCTACATTTTCACGCCCATTTCGGTGATCCAAGCTCTGTCTGCGTCATTCGGTGGTGCCACGGTCACTGGGGCTTTCCCCCCTTTCAATTCGAGTAAGGTCTTGCGGGGAAATGATACAATACCTCCGAAGATCAATGTCAGTGAGATTGCCGTTGGAGGTGAGGGATTTTAGATGTGCGCCAGGCTTCCATTTGACATGCGGATGCTTCAAAGCTGCTTTTCATGATAATGGAGTGGCGCATAGCTTTTTTAGCAAACCTATGTCGCAGGGTAGGTGATCGACATCTCTTCACAAAGAAACGAACGCGCTTATTATTTACAACACAGGCAATGACGGCCAAGGCTGGATAAGCTTCGAACAGGTCCTCGTTCGGCTCAATACAACCTACACACCAAACGGGACATTTCCGGTGCTCAGCGCGCACAGCGTACCGGACGTGTCAGGTAATGCGACACATATCGGGTATGACGCTGCTGTGTGCATGCAGCTCTTCGAACCGTGGATTGTGGAGGTGTACAACAGCACAACGGGTCCGGGTTCGGTCAGACTTGTTGGAAGGGGGAAGGTGGTGTCATCGGTGAATACGATTACAGGGGACGACGGTGGAGAGAAGAGGGTTGGTCCAAGGATTGCGAGTGGAGAGGAAACTGGGGTGCGAACGGAGCTCAATTCAACGCGTCTTTGGGATGTGTAAGGGTTTCTTTTTTTCAGTTTGTCGGGGATGTTTGACTAATGGTTCGGTCTGTCGGATAGGTATGTTGTGGCTCATACGAATAGTGTCAACGAGCTGTTGAAGGTTGGTTCTTTCCTGTTTTCCTAGACTCGAATCCCTCCTCTGATCCTGATTCCGCCCAGGACAACGGACGTGACTCGGACTACGTTCCATCGCAAACGGTACACATATTGCAAGAATATCTCCGCGTCCGAAGTTTAACATCAGGTTCCTCTAGGTCATCTCTTTCACTGACGGTTGTGGAGCATACGGATATACCTCCCTCTTACCAGACGAATTTGCACAAGCTCGGGGCCGCGCCGATGCGACCAATATTCTTCGCTTTTTTTCCGGCTCTGGCCTGATCCTCGGCCAGCAGTACCATGACCTTGTCATATCCAGCGCGTCAGTCAATCCAACTAGCATGCTCATCACTCTAACACTCGTGCTTACCGTCGGCCTGATCGCGGGGTTCTTCGTGCCGCGGTTGCCACTGGGTATGCCGAGAAGGGGCTTTGAGCTTTATACATGGATAGCGGCATTCCAAGCGGAGGAGCTGGTGGGTGAGAGGAGTGACAGAATTGACAGGGAGAAGGGAGTGTTGCGAAATATGGAGCTGGATGAAATTGAAAGAGCGATGGGGGATTTGAAGTTCAGGTATCCAAACTAACCCTGTGTGGAGGTTGAGGAAGGGAGACAGACATTTCAAGTTAAAGCATGGACTCGTTTCGTCTTCGGAAAAACAAGTTGAAAACTTACGAGTCGAAAAACGGTACCTACCTCCAGGGCCTAAGTACAGGGAAATATTTATTATTGCCATAGATATCGTTTTGGACCTTAGGTGGATGTAGATTGTGAATCGACCTTATCAGCCTCTATTTTTTGTGAATGTGTATGAAATTGGAAGTATCTACTTCAGTGACTAAGATATCGCGTCGATTCAGTCGCGTCGACATGTTGAAAGACGCGTTGGTCACATGACGGCCAACCTGTGTCTGACCTTCACAAATTCTCTTCTGGGAGCCGATGGCAACGGATTTCTGGTCTAGTTCGCACTAGTGAGACCCAAAGGAACCTTGTTTCCCATCCTGCTGCTCATGACGGCTGACCCAGCAAGCGGTGGGTAGTGGATCGTGCCACGCTGAAGCAAGCCAGAACAGAGGACCTGCAATATGTCGATGATCCTGATCATTTGGACTTTCTAGCGATATATTTTGCAAACGGCAAGTCTTTATTCTCAACACGTCGTCTTCTTTAGCGACAAGCGTTATGGAGTCAAGGCTGACAAGGGGTACGTTTGCCTCAGTCATATCGAAGCTCGGGAAGAAGTTACAGTTACGACAGAGGGCCATTGCGACTGCTACCATGTTCTTTCGCCGTTTCTACCTCAAGAACTCATATTGTGAAACGGACCCATTTATCGTCATCGCCGCATGTTGTTATGTCGCAGCCAAAGCAGAAGAGTCACCAGTTCATATAAAAAACGTCCTCACAGAGTCAAGGTCATTGTTCAGTCGTGCGTAGGATTTCGTGCTTTGAGTGGGAAAGTAGTGCAATATAACGAATTGGATATAGAGGAGCAGTACAATGTCAAGCACTTCCCGTCCGACCATACGAAACTGGCCGAAATGGAGTTTTACCTCGTCGATGATCTGGAATGTGATCTGACGGTTTTTCATCCCTACCGGACGCTTCTTGCGTTGTGTAGAAAAGAGATCCCGGATTCAGCTTCTCTTTTTGGTTCAGAAGAAGGGGAAGCAGAAGAGGTTGGTATAGGGCTTGGGACCGAAGAAGGTCCTCGATACTGGGGTACTGGTGAGGGACAGCTTGAGCTTGCAGAAGGGGCGCTGCAGACAGCTTGGTATGCACATATTCAGTCTTACCCCTTCCTCCTGTCGTGCCTACTCCTCGATCAGGTTTATCGTCAATGACACGTATCGGTCAAACCTCTGCCTGCTGCACCCTCCACACATCATCGCTATTGCAGCCCTCTATCTAACCCTTATCCTACACGCTCCTACACTTGAAACAATTCTTCCCCACTTATCCCACGGAGACACATCGCAACAATCCGCTTCTACCAAAGAGTTGACACCAACGCCCCAACCACGACGTTCAATCCGTCAGGCACATCATGCCGCGCAGGTAGAAGCACCCAAGAAAACACAGGACTCGATCACGTTTCTTGCCGAGCTCAACGTGTCCCTCCCTCTTATTGCCACGGTTGCGCAGGAGATCATTTCGCTTTACACGCTGTGGGACAAGTATAAAGAAGACCTCATGCCGCAGGGACAGTCACCATATTCCGCCACTACCAGCGGCAGCACGAGTCCGAGTAAACGCTCGGCGACCAGTGGAAGCCGGAGCGCCAGCATTGCGGGCACACCGATGGATGCCGGGGATGAGGGTTCTGAAACCTGGGGTGAGGCAGATTATGTGACACCATCGATGTTGTCAGCTCTCCTACTAAGGATGAGAGAGGCGAGGTTGGTTGATATGTCGCATGGAGGGAGTGGCCGACCTGTGGTCATCAATAAGATGTTGGAGAGGACACAGGCTGCAGGATAGCAACGCGCCTACCCTGTGCGCTGTCATTTATATTGTAATTGGATCGCGATCATGCAAGTAACGTCCTTTAGCTGGCCTCGCCTTTTTAGGTTAGTAATGCCTTGAACGTCGACCTTGTCATACTTATGGTATCTTTGATGGTGGGTGACACATGATGGAGTTACTATAAGTATAATGAGCGTCATTCGAGATTCTCGGGATGACTTGGCCGCATTCAATCATCATCATGCATCGTCGGCGGCGGAACATACTGACAGTGTTACTGATATCCTCAGGTCTTGCTCTTTTCATGGTCGTTTTGACCAAATCCTTGATACCGTTCGAGCACTTTGATGCCGGCGCTGCGATATCCATTCTGCAAGCACAAGCGAAGATTACTTCTGGGACAGGAACCGATGCATTTTCTTGGAGGAAGGTCAGGATAAGCAGCAGGCTATATTTTCTGTCCCGCTGCAATGACGATTCCAGATCGAACCTAGCAACGAACTCAAGTGGCACACCTGTTATTCAAACCTTCAATGTGCCCGTCTGAGCGTACGTCATAATACCCCGTTGACCTCAACTTCCACCTATCAAGTAGATTGGAAATGGAATTGACTACCTTGGGCATCTAGGTACCTTTGAATTATTCCGATCCAAATGGCGAACGAGCGGCTATAGCCATAACACGCCTTCCATGGCGTCTTCCAGTCGATTCACCTCTCTATCGTGGGCCTGTTCTGCTGAATCCCGGCGGCCCTGGCGGAAGTGGGGTTCACTGGTCAAGAGCGCTGGTGTTCTTATAGCATCCATCGTCGGGCCGCAATTCGATGTCTTGGGCTTTGACCCACGGGGTAAGCGAGCATCCTCTCCCCATGGCATTGTTCTTCTGAAACTCAGTGGATTTCTCTCCCATGTAGGCGTAGCCAGATCTACTCCCGTGTTTCGTTCTTTGAGAGCAAGATTGAAAGCGTGTTATGGGATAACGAGTTTGCAGGCTTGCACGTTCTGAATGCCTCAGCAGACGGCGTAGCTCGAGCATGGGCACGTGCAAAAGTCGTTAATACCCTCGCCGCAGAACGTCAGTCGCATATACTGAAGCACATCAATACTGATCAAACTGTAAGGGATATGTTGCGTATCATGGAAGCTCATGGAAGGGAGAAACTTCAATACTGGGGATTCTCGTGAGCTTTACGGTCTGTATCCAGGTTCATCGTTGACGGTAGTCCTTGCCGATACTAGTTATGGGAGTGTCCTTGGCGCCACATTTGCAGCCATGTTTCCCGTACGTAAAGCCGTTGTGGTCTTTTTCCACACCTGAAATTGTATCAGGACAAAGTCGAACGGTTGATCATCGATGGCGTAGTCGACGCGGAGGATTACTACAAAGGTGGGATTTCTATTTCTCTTCGCTCATCCGAGTTACAAAGCCGTCCTAGCATTGTGGTCCCGTATCTTGTCGACACTGACAAGACCATGCAATCTTTTTACGATGCACGCCACTCGGCGGGACCTTCTGAGTGTGCATTCTACGCCCCGAGTCCCTCCGCCATC
The DNA here is from genome assembly GCA_963565915.1 of Entoloma clypeatum. Classification (NCBI taxonomy): domain Eukaryota; kingdom Fungi; phylum Basidiomycota; class Agaricomycetes; order Agaricales; family Entolomataceae; genus Entoloma; species Entoloma clypeatum. The sequence continues at coordinate 678,472 of OY751494.1, forward strand.
GCGAAGAACCTCTCTGGGCTATACGATGCTGTCCGCCTACGGCCCGTTCCCGTCCGGACAAAAACGTCATACGGGCTCTTTGATTACAACCGCCTCCGGATGTCCGTGTTTGCTTCGCTCTACCGGCCATATGCAATGTTCGCGCCCCTCGCGAAAGGTCTAGCTGATCTAGGGGGCGGCAATGCAGAGCGCTTGTTCGACATCTTCCAACCGCCGCAGTTTCACTGCCCTTGCGATGCGGGTGAAGCAGAAGACGCACTGCCATATTCCGGGGACGCGGGGACTGCCATTCATTGTAACGACGGGGAGAAGGTTTCTACGCAGTTGGAAGACCTAGAAAGCTATTTCGAAGAATTAACTAGTCAGTCTATATGGGGGGAGGTGTCGGCGTGGATCAGGGCTTCGTGTATGTAAGTTGAACCTGGTATATATTGTGATTTTGAATCACTAAAACCATTGAAGCGGCTGGCCTGAACTACCAAAAACACAGGTACGTAGATTCATTGGGCCAAAGGGGGGATGAGTAGAGTCACGGTGTTCATTTTTCACAGGCCCCATCGCTGGAAATACTAGCTTCCCGATTTTGTTAGTCGGAAATACGACTGGTAAGATTTGGACGTCTCGATATTATCTCCTGTGCTGATCTTCGTAGATCCTGTCACACCACTTTGTTCGTAGGCACTCTTCATTTAGTCGTCCTGCACACAGTCGATAAACGGGTTCATTGAACAGGGCGAAAAAGATGGCGCAAGCCTTCCCCAAGTCTGTCGTCTTGACTCAAGACAGCCCTGGAGTGCGTTCCAATTCCTCATGTTCTCGAAGGATATTCTCAATGACCCAAAAACCGTCTGCAGCATTGTTCGCTCGCCGCACCATCCCTCTGCACGCAAAAGTACATCCGAGATTACTTGGTGGATGGGACCTTACCCCCTCCCGATACCGTTTGCCCGGTTATTGGATCACTGTTCCCTGATTCAACCCAATTCCAAGTGTAATCCGAAGCACCCTTTTCCTTGGATCTTTCCGCCGGGGATCGTGAGGTTTTCGATGCAATTCGTGGTCTCAGCTCTACATACAAGTTGCTCTTACCTCTTTGATCACCGTTTTAATTGTCACCACAGAATTCTGTCCCAAGATCTTTCGTGCTCGCATCGCCAATACATACTTGCTTAGTTTGCTTCGGTGAGTGAAGGTATTTAAGTGAGTGTGATCTATTCAGAAGCAAAGCTGGTTTTTGTAAGAAGGTAAAGAAAGAAAAAGCCGAAACGATACAATGAAACAACAAGAATTTCGTACACCATTCAACATGTCCGTACATTTGATCATTCAACATAGCAAAGCCGTTACACAATCATAACATTCATCTGGCACCCCTTCACATGTTCCCATTCCTGACACCGACCACAGGACCCATCCCCATCCCCACCTCTGCCCCCATCCCACTCCCAACCATCATCATCCCCCCCGCGCCCTCCCCCAACACCTGCGTCAAAAGCAACTCCACCCTCTCCCTATCCTCCGCAATCCGCCTCATCTCCTCATGCCACCTCGCCTCCCTCTGCTCATATATCCCCCCGAGCGCGCTCAAGCTCCCCAGCGCAGCCTCCAACGCCCTTCTCAAATCTTCCTCCCTCGACTCCGAGCTCCCATCCGACCCCCCGCCATCGCCCGATGCGGATGCAGAAACGGATGATGATAGCAACAGCCGCGAGAGCAGCGACGGTTTCGGCGTGCGCGACTTGCGGTGCTGCGCCGCGAGACGCGCGAACCCGCTTCGCACGTCTTTCAGCGCGGGCCGTGCGAGGGCAGGGGGCTGCCGCCGCACGGAGCGCGACGTCGCGGAGTAGAGCTTCGTCGAGTGCGACGGCGCGGCGAGGAGGGCCATCGTCGTGTCTGTCTGTCTGTCCAGTGCTTGGAACTGCGGTTACGAACAATCAGATCAGTTACCAAAACAAAAAAAAAAAGCATAAGAAGGAATGAAACACGCACAGCCTGGATCAACGCCTCCCACCCGATCTCCCAGCGCCGCCTGCGCTTCTCGACGTTGCTCACAAACGTGGGGTGATACTCGATCTCCAACAGATCCTCTTCATCGCCCTCCTCATCAACCCACTCTCCCTCCTCCCCTACTCCTACATTGGCACTCATACCACCGTCCACAACCCCATTCACCCAGCCCGCCTCCCCGACCAACCTCTCCTCTCCCGCCGTAGACTCCCCCTCCCCTTCCTCCCCCTCCCCCTCCTCCTCCTCAGACGTCGAAAGCTCAGGACTCGTCTCCCTCGGCTGCGTGCTCTCCACCCTCGGCGGGGGCTTCCTCTGCCCCATCCCCCCTCTGTCTCCTCCCGCCCCCCCACCCCCAAGCAACACCGCCTGCCTCCTCAACGCACTCTGCCCAACCCCACCCCTCGCACGCGCCCTCCCCAAGCCCTTCCTCACACCCACCATCGGCGGCGGCGTCGGCAGCGCCACCGGCTCATGACTCGGACTCGACCTCAAACTCGTCGTATCCAAATGCCCCATCATCCCCATCCCACCACCTAAACCACCACCACCTACCCCACCACCCATCCCCATCCCCATCCCCATCCCCCTCGCAAACCCCGGCACCCCTCCCAACGTCCTATTCGTATGCAAATACGCCCAATAATTATACCCCCCATTCACGACGGGGTTCGCACTCGGGTACGGGGTCGACGAAGGAGAGAGCGTAGAGTCCGTCACGTTGCCGCCCGCGTTCTGGTTCTGCGCGTACATGAGCCACTGCTTCGCTAGCTGGTCCTGGATCGCGGCGAGGTCCGTCGGGTCGTGGTGCGGTTCTGCTGCTCCTGCTCCTGCTGCTGATCCTGATCCTCCTCCTCCTGCTGATGCATTGTTCCCTCCTCCTACTGATGCACTATTCCCTCCTGCATTATCATTCCCTCCTACTGCACTGTTCCCTCCCCGCCCTCCTCCTCCTCCAACACCACCCGATACCGAAGAAGGCTGCACCCCTCCCAAAGCCAATTTCGGGCCCAAAGACGACGAACCCGAAACGACGTTCCTCATCACATGAGTGAACGGGTAAGGGTACGGAGAGCCCACCGGCGCAATGGGGCTGAACGGCGGCGGATCACCACCCGCTCCCCTGCTGCCGTACGCCGCCAGATAATCGCGCTGGTCCCTATTGTACTGCTGCTGCTGCTGCTGCTGGTGGCGGTCCCTGTCGTCCCTATTATACACCCCCTCGCCCCTGTACACCCCCGGCAACTGCTGGTGCTGGTGCTGGTCTCGATGGTACGCCAAATCACGTTGGTACTCCCTGTACCCCGCCAAATCGCGCTGCTGCTGCTGCTGCTGCTGATACGCGTTACGATGATGATGATGATTATTGCTAATATTATTATTATGGGGGTGATGATTGGGGTACCCCCCCGGACTCGGCGTCGGGGCGGCGGTCTGGCTGTGCGGCGTCGGGGGGACGGGGGCGTCGGGGCGGGAGTGGAAAGAGTAGTACGACCCCGGGAAGGCGGAGGAGTCGTATTGCGTGGCGGAGTCGGGGGTTTCGGAGGGCTCGTAGTAGTGCTCTGGTTGGTGTTGGTGTTGAGATGATGATTGGTGGGGTTGTGGTTGGGATGGTTGTGGTTGGGGTTGAGGTTGTAGAGGTTGGGATTGAGGTTGAGGTTGCTGTTGCTGTGGTTGTTGTTGTGGTGGAGGAGGAGGGCGGTAGCTCTCCTGCGGTTGTACTTGTGGTTGTGGCTGTTGATACTGCTGTACCTGTACCTGTTTTTGAGGAACCGAGCCAACGTTTTGCACCGCCCGGCGCTGGCTGTCGACAGACTGGGACAGGGACGACGGCGGCGCCTGTGATGGCGAGTCGCGAGCTTCACGCTGTTCATTGTACTGCTGCTGCCCCTGCACACCCCTGCGCTGCTCGACATACTGTGGGGACGACGACGCCGCCGCCGCTGACGAGCCCATCGGCAACACGGCCGTATCGTTCTCAAACATCGACGGATCAAACGACCGGAGGCCCAACTGGTCCATCGAGCTCGTCCTTGCCGGCTTTGCCCTCCCCGCACCGGAGTGGTACCCCTTGGGTGCCACTGGGGGGTAATACTTGCCGGGGGGAACATCAGGCAAATCCGCCGTGGGCGAACGGGGGGTGTAGTCCCGATCGTCGTTGTCATCCATGTGGTCTCTCTCCTTTTCCCTCGCATCGATATACTGAGGCTCGCCATCGCCAGCACTGGAACCCAGGAGACGCGGGTCGTGGTCATCGTCGAGGTAGCTCTCGGGGTTGAGATCCGACGACGGCGCCGGGCTGGGCGCATGACGGGGGTGCTGGATGAGGTTTTCGTCATCGGTGCCCTCGTCGAGGTCAGCGCCGGGGTTGTTGTCCCGGTTCGAGACGGCGGACGAAGGCTCGTCCTCGGGCTCCTCCTGGACGGGGAGGGAGCGGTCGGGGGTACGGGTGGTGTTGATGGCCTGCAGGGGGGGCGTCTGGGTCGCGAGGGACACGCCGCCGGAGGAGCGGCGGACGACGGGGGGCGTGTCGCGGGTGCTGGTGTACTGGATGCCGGCGTAGGGCTGCGGGGGGTGCTCGGTGTGCGGGGGGAGGTGGCTCTGGTAGAGCGGGGAGCCGCGGCGCTCGGGGGTGAGCGGGGGCTGGGAGAAGGAGGGCATGCTCGGGGAGACGGGCTGGCGGGTCTTGGGGCTCTCACGGGGCGGGGGCTGCTGCTGGAGGGGGAGCTGTGGGGGCGGGGGCTGGATTTGTACTGGGCGGCGCGGGGGCGCGGCGGAGGGGTCAGCGGGTTCTTTGGGGCTGGAACGCTCGATTGCGCGGATGCGCTCGACGTGGGGGTCTTTAGGCGAAGAGGTAGTTGACTGGGGCTGGATGTAGGGCGCTGGTGCACCTGCACCGGCTTGCATTTGCAGGACTTGGGCCTGCTGCTTGTCGGCGCGGGCGATGTCCTCGAGAAGCTCGTCGGTCATCTGCCACGAGTCCGGGTCCATGTTTTGGTAGCGGCTAAGGAACTGGGGCGGGTTCCGGTTGATGGGCCGTGGGTAGTGCGGGTTGGGGGGGAGCTGCGGGGCGAGAGGAGGAGATTCAGGGACAGGATCGAGGGGAGGATGGGGGGGAGTGGGGAGGAGACGCTGAACGTGCATGCCTGGGGGAGGGTTGATGATGGTGAGAGGAGGACTGGGCTGCTGAGGATTAGAGGCCGCAAAGATCTGCATAGCTGAGGGGACGGAGGGCATGGAATGTGCCTTGAGAGTGCGGGGTATGGCGGGTGATTTTGAGTTTTCACGCAGATTGTGAATGGAGACAGCTGTTAGGAGTGAGCCAGATGGCGGGAGGATGCCCGATGGGACTGACGGACCTTGCGGGTGGATCGGGGGTCTACGCGCACGCTGGGGGGAGTGGCTGGACATCTTGGATGAGGAAGAAAAGAAGAGAAAGGGTTATACTCGAAAGCGGTGCGTTTTCAACGAGGTCAGCCTCGAGGCGTCTGTCGGCCACATGTTAGATGGAGACTGCAATTACATAAGGTTCTCATTCTACTACTTCGATGAGTACCACCCAGTCAGTCCCCCGCTGTGTACACACACACCCCACTCACACCCCTCAGGTTCATCTCCATCTACAACTCTCTCCCCGCAGAAGCTCAGCGCACTCTCCTCGAACGTCATCTCGTCCCCCTCCTCGCCTCCGTCTCCCAACAAAAAGCCAATGACGGTATGCCACACCACTCCGCCATCCCCTCATATTAACACTCCCCATCAGTCCTCTCTGTCGCAAAAAAGCTCAAAACACGCGTCACAAACATCCCCATCCTCGACCTAAAGGGCAAAAAAAAGGAAATAGACACTCTCCTCGACGCTCTCAACAGAGATGCAAAGATCTCCATCATGCGCGAACGTTCCAATCGCGAGGAACTCATGTCCGAGGTCATCGACAGCCTCGTCTCCTGGCTCAGCGACATATGGTCCGTCGTATACGAGTACCACGAAAACTACCTTCTCGCACACGGATGCCTCCTCCTCTGCGTCGATGTCCTCCAGAACCTCAGTGACATGCCAGGCGTATCCGGGCAAGTCCTTTTCTCTTTTCCTTATCTCCCCCTCGTTCTCTGATCTTGTTTGACAGTTGCAAATGCTCAATGTCCAATCTCTCCATCAGGGTCGCCATCCGGAAGCAAAACGGAAAACTCGTAAAGTCCTTTGATCTCCAAGGCCCCCACAGCATCGACGAACCCCTTCTCTGGATCTGGCGCGATCTCTTCGTCTCCGCTCTCGCTCATGGCAGCCAATCCGTCAAAGATAAGCTCCCGGACTTGCTCGAAGACATCGGCATCTCCATCGGCTGGACGGCACTCGAACGTCTCTTCTACGGCGGAAAACGAGGTTCGTCTTCTCTCATCCTCCATCTCACCACCTCACCTCACCCACCCTCCAGAAGACGAGGATGACGAGGACGAGGACGAGGACGATGAGTCAGACTGTTTCTCTTCCATCATCGATGACGACAACGACTCCTCCTACACCGACGCCTCCTCCCCCTCCTCCTCCTCCTCCTCCTCCCACTGCCCCTGCCCCTCCCACGCCCCCCACTGGCCCGACGCCCTCGCCCTCGCCCGCCCAGTTCTCCTCACCCTCATCGAATCCGCCCTCCACACCGCATTCGCCCTCCAGCCCTCCCTCCCCCTCTACAACACCATCCTCTCACTCACCCCCACCGTCGCCACAACAAACCAGCGCCTCCTCCGCACCCTCGCCTCCATCGCCCCCAACACCCCCGACACCCTCGTCGCCGCCCTCCACATCTACTCCTCCGAAGCCGACGCCCCCGCCATCGCCGCCCTCCTCGCCACGCACTCCCACCTCCTCCGCCCACGCGACGCCGAGTCCCTCCAATGCGCCGTTGCCGTCCTCGCCTCCTCCCCCTTCTCCCCCGCCGCAGCAGCCTACACCCTCCGCGGCCTCCAGATCCTCGAACGCGAGCTCACCACCGCCATCCACGCCATCGCCACCGCCCTCCACGCCACCTTCCCCCTCCTCACCGTGCCCCCACACCGCACCGAGCTCCTCGCCCTCCTCGCCCTCCCCGCAGCCACTCCTCCCCGCGCAGACCGCCTCTCCCGCTGGTCCGCCACCGTCCTCACCTCCCCCTCCGGCCCCATGCACCCCATGGCCTTTGCAGCCATGATGATGGGCATCCCGCTCATGGCCGCTGCCGCTGCCGCCGCTGCTACTACGGACCCGATGGATGGCGGCGCGGCCGGCGTCGAGGCGGAGGCTGGCGCGTTCCTTGATATGTATGGTTCTGACCCGGATCTGGAGGACCTCAGGGAGGAGTTCCGGCCGAGGCTGAAGGAGCGGTTCGAAGGCTGGGTGAGGGTCGTTAATGGGTTTAGCGGTGGGAAGGGTGGTGGGGCGGGGGCGGGGGCGGGGGCTGCGGTCGCGGGGAGGGCGTATGAGGTGGCGGTGGGGAGGATGCCGTTTTTGAAGGGGCCGGATGTGGTTGAGGTTATGCTTGTAAAGTAAGCGGGAGGGTTTTTTTCTTTTTCTTTTTCCTTCGTCCCTTTTCTTTTTTGTCCCCCCCCTTCCTTGCTTTTCTGTGGGTGTGTTGATTGAGAGACGGTTTATGAAAAAACACAGGCTCAGAGATCGACCGAGCAAGAACCATGTTTTGGTCGCGATTGAGGCGCTTTGGGGGTTCTGCAAGAAGACGACCAAGAGGCTCGAGAAGCAGCGGAGGGCGGTGGAGAAGGAGGCGGCTGCTGCTCGTCGGAGTGGTGGTAATGGTGGTGGTGCGCCGTCGACCGCACGGGGCCCCATCCCGTCCCTGCCTTTTCCGTTTACGTTCACCGCCAGTCCGCCGTCCGGCAGTGGTCGCAGCGATGGTGGTGCTGGTGGTGGTGGTGGTGGGGAAATCGCGACGCCGGGATTCTTCGGTGTGATGGATGACGTTGATTGACCGTACTGACTGTGATGCTTCCGACCAAGTACTTAATACTGGCTTTGCTGTGTTTTCGTTGTGCTCTCTCTCTCTTTTTTTCCCCCTTTCTTAATGATGCACAGTGCATCCTTTTCTCCCCCCCCCTTCTCGTTGGCACATATACAATTTCAAGTGTATAATATATAGAGTATACCGTTGAGTTTTCTGACCAAGTCTTCTTAATGTAATGCATAATGTGGGGTTGTGAAGAGAAGAGCTTACAGCCTGTAACACATACTCTTGTGGTGCTGTTGTTACTGCGTGTATAACCGAAAGAGTGAATCATGTATTCGGACACAGACTAATACATGTAATGAAGGATGAGTTGCATGAGTTGGGAGAGGCCCCGCCAGGGACTCCGACTAGCCATGGATCTGTGAGTTGGGATGAGGTCAGCAGCTCCCTCAAGAAGGTAGGACATCAGCATTTCCACTAAAAGCTATTGATCTATTTGGAGCTATTTTGCTCATCACTAGATAACAAGTCCAACTAGCCCGAAGACTTGATTAGTTATTCATTCATTATAAAAGTGCTAGAATACATTACAGATGATGTACATAATGATTACAAAAGTAAGCCCAATACCATTGAGAACAAGAAAAAACCATAGTCTTTGGTCTCTTGGCGACATGTTGGCATCATCTCGACACTGCCCTAGTGATCGATCTGACCTAGATTATTGAACTTGTGATTATTGAACTATTTCGGGCTAGTAGGCACTAGTACTAGCCCGAAATAGCCCCACTAGCCAAATCTGTAGGAATCGCGATGGAGTGTAATGATGCATGCTGTGCAGCTTGTCCCCAGATGGTTAGTCAATATGCTCCAGTTCAAGTTGCCCTTCGTCAGATGGGTGGCATGGTACATTGGATGAATTCGTTGGTCAACGTGGAATTCATCAGGAAAAACACAAAATGTAAATATAACTGTATTGCACTGAATTATCCGAACTTTGGTATAATATGACAATTATGTCAAACCGGCCAATTTAACTCTTGGGTTCGGATAATCTAGACATACTTGCATAATATAGTATCTATTTCATAAGATATAGGATGTTTCTAGCCCGTGAAAGTGTCAATAAAGTGCTCCAAAGCTCAATATTAACACACTTTAGGAGAGGATTCCAACGACATTTTCAGCTGACCATGCACATTCAAGAAGGCAAACGACTTCAATTGACACGTCTATGTAACACACAGATCTATGTAATTAACGAAGCTAGATGGGCATGGCATGAACTTGCGTCCCTCAGCGAGCTCGTCAAGCGCAGGACATCTGTCCCCAGACAAATTGAATACATTGTGAAGTGTGTGAAGGATAGCAGGGTGATGGAAGAGCTTTGCAGGATGTATGGAGCCATCCTATGATAAATCGAGTAAGATACATCATATCTGGGTGAAGTGGGGATACTTACCTCACGCCGAACATAAATACATGCTACTAACGGGCTAGTTTGAATCACGCACTATAAAGAGAATGATCAAATCAGAAGGGAGGCAAATACATATTTGCTTATGGTAAGGCATTGAATCGGTTGGTCTGTGTACTGAAGAGCGCGCTGGTTGACTCAGGTGTGCCACAGGTGTGGACAGGGAGCCTTGTGCCACTCCTCTTCATTGACGATGTGCGTTCTAGTTGTTCATGGATTAGTAATGTTGAAGCATGAATGGCGAGAAAGAAAACAGACTTTAACAAGGGGACACCTGTGTCACGATTGAGGATGTGGAGGTCCCTAGAGTTTTTGTGTGTAATGTCGTGGAACCTGAAGAGTATGCAATCACATGCATTGGAAATTTGGGGAGCAGCTCAATGGCGACAGCAGGACCTCTGGTCTACGACCCCAGACATGTGAGCACTGAGGACAGGTTCATGGCTAGGTTCTATCACTGTAAGGTAGGTTGGAGGGGTGCAGGGATGGATTGTTTTCAAAACTTACTGGATAGCAAATGGTAGGGGCACGGAGGGAAAGGTATGGGCAAGAAGGAGGGAGAAGATGGTGGTTGGGAACGAAAATTGATCACAGCTGTTATGCTTAACAAACCGTTCCAAGGTTCGGGCAGAGTATGCAGGAAGTGGAAAGGCGAAGAGCAAAGTGATTGCTAAATCTAAGGAATCTAACTACAGTATGCTACAAAGGGTTTATATAGGTACTGACTATAGGTGGTAGCGGATGAGTCAGTACTGTGGAAGGCAGTGCACATGAATAAGGTGACTGTGGAAGGCTATGTACAATGAGTAAGCTGACTGCGGAAAGTGAGTCAGCGTGGGAGCAAAGTATACTAAAGGGGATGATGAAGTAAGGTAGTGAGTCAGACTGGGAATTGAAGGTTGCGAAAGTAGACATTAGACATAGTAAGTTCGTAAGAGGGCGCCGTGTTCAGATGATAGATAAAAGATATGACATGGTTCTCATACCATAGAGTCTGTAACATGTTCCCCTCCTCAAGCTCTGTGTCCTCACAGAGTCACTGTCCCCATCCCTCATTGTTGTTGGGGTCAGACCAGTTTGGACTCTTCTTGAGGCTCCAATCATATATTAGCTCCTTGTTGATGGCAATGGCGAGCTCGAGGCCTTTGATAGCCAGCTGAATGCGTTGATTTTCAATGACGAGGGTGCTGGTGTAATTTCCAAGAATTTGTTTCTCCTCGGGACTTGGGGCAATGGGGAGGTTGGACAGCGAGTGAAGCCAGATATGCATCTGGCGATGAAGGAGATCGGCGAGGGAAGTTTCAAGGGCATGGATTTGGTCTCTCATGGAGAGTGCTTCGTTCATGAGGGCGGCGATGGTGGGGTTGATATCGGTGGTGGAGGTGGAGGTAACGGTGGTGTTGGACATGGCAGTGAGGATGGTTGAGAGATAGAAGAAAAGGGGGAGGCTATATTGGGCAGGGAAAAGGACTAGAGTGGGGAACTCGGTGTGTGGTTGACTGATGAGGTCGATACTTGTCATGGATTCCGAGGCTGTCTTTTATCATGGGCGGGACGGATTCTGCCGATGGAAATCACGGATCAAATCTTGAGCGTTCTGAACATTAGCTCGAGGTTCCCATGTGTTCTCTTCTGGACCATATCCTTCCCACTGGACGAGGTACTGGATCTTTCCGCGGAACTTTTGAGAGTCTAGGATCGTAGACACATGGTACTCTTCTCGTCCTTCGACGATGATCGGATCAGGGGCTGGTTTCTTTTTCTGGATGGCGTACTTCGGAGTTTCATATGGTGACAACAGGGTCTCGTTAAACACAGGGTGAATCATCTTCCAAGTTTTTGGAAGATCAAGAAGGTACGCGCTAGCTCCTTTCTTCTCTAGGACTTTGAATGGTCCATGTCGAAGTGCGTCAAGTTTCTTTGAGGGGCGATCGGTCCTGATGTTAGTCCCTTCCAGCCACACCTTGTCTCCGATGCGGTAGTTCCGAGACGGACTTCTCCATGTGTCAACTGTCTTCTTCATCTGATCCTGTGCTTGTTTCAGCGCGGCATTGGCTTCTTCTCGTGCCTGTTTGAGTTTTTTCAAGAAGTCGTTGGCAGCCGGATTGGTATCTTCTAACACGAGTTCTCCCTTCCAAGGATGTAAACCGTAGTTGAGGTAGAATGGGGTGTGCTTCATCACCTGATGTTCTTTGTCATTGTACTGGAACTCTGTGATTGCGATCCACTCAGCCCAATCATCCTGTAGATGGTTGACAAAGTTCCATAAGAACACCTCTGTTTCCTGATGCGATCGCTCGGCCTGTCCATCGGTTTGTGGGTGGTATGCAGTGGACAGATTCCTAGCATGCGGCAGAGTATCTCCATGAACTTTGCGGCAAACTGCGGTTCCCTATCGCTGATGATCTTCTTGGGGATCCCATGAAGCTTCCATATCTGATCCCGATAGATCTTGGCTAATCCTTCAGCTGATAATTCCACGGTTGTCGGAATGAGGTGAAGCATCTTCGAATGTCTATCCATGATGACCAGAATTGCATTTTTTCCATCGGATTCTGGTATCGGTCCCACAACGTCGATCCCTATGTCTTCCCATGGGTGACTTGGTGCTGCATGGGGATGTAGCAGAGCATGTCGCTTCTGTCAGTTGATCTTGTTGCATTGACAAGTGTCACAACTTTTCACATACTTCTTCACATCATGCAGGATGGTAGGCCACCAGTAGGTGCGAGTGAGGAATTCATGTGTCCGGTACTGTCCTGGATGTCCAGCCACTGGTGCATCGTGTGACTCGAACATCAATTCTTGTCGTAATTGTGGATCTGGCGGGACATAGACTCGTTCTCCTGCATAGGTGATCCCATTCTCCTGTTGATACCAATGAGGATTCTTTTTTAGGCCCTGCGCTACTTCTGTCTCCATGCGGTTCAAAGCCTTGATGCGTGCGATCCATGGGTTTTCGATCGTTGTGATGTTTCCAATTTTGATGGAATCAGATGTCTCACCCCCTTCAAAGAATTGTTCCTCCGTGAACATCTCCATTTGTACCACATCTTCTGATTCCAACCGTTTCAAGAATAGTCCCTCCTTGAGCATTTGGTCACTGTCCTGTGGTTCGAGTTCCGCTTCATACCAGGGTAAGCGTGACAGGATGTCCGCTTTTGCATTGGTCTTGCCGGGCACATGCCGTAATTCAAAGTCATAGTCCTGTAACTTCATTTTCCAGCGTCGCTGTCGTTGATTCAGGTCCTGAAGACGACGGAAATATTCCAGGTTCTTGTGATCAGTCAAGATTTCAAAACGTTCCCTGGCTTCGAGCAGATAGTGTCTCCAATCTTTTAATGCTTCCACAACTGCCAGGAGTTTCTTGTTGTATATCTTGTAATTCTGTTTGGCCACAGACATGGTCTGCGACAAGAATGTGATGGGATGCCATTTGTCATCTTGCTTCTGAGAGAGTACCACTCCAATGGCATAGCCCGATGCATCGGTTTCAACCCTGAACTGTCCATCTGGTTTTGGTAATGCCAAGACAGGTGCCAATGTAATTGCCCGTATGAGACCTTTAAAAGCTTGCTGCTCTGTTGGTCCCCAAGTAAATGCCGTACCGCCTGTGAGCACGGTGAGAGGTTTTGCGATGTTTGAGTACCCTTCAATAAAACATTGATAGAAGTTAGCAAATCCAAGGAACTTCTGAACTTCCTTTTTTGACGTGGGTGCTCGCCAGTTTCGAATTGTATCCACCTTCTCAGTTTCCATCTCAACACGTCCCTCACCAACCACATATCCCAATATAGGACATTTCGTTACTTCCCATAAACACTTCTTCTCCTTTAGGAACAAACCATTGTCCGATAGGATCTGTAGGATTTCTCTGGTGTTTCGCGCGAGTTCTTCCTTGGTTTTACCGATAACCATGATGTCATCCATGTAGATCACACAGATACGTCGGCGGATCTGGTCCTGGAATAGACTAGCCATCATTCGAGAGAACGTTCCCGGGGAGTTGCAAAGACCGAAAAACATGACCAATGGTTCGAACAATCCTCGACTGGTGAGGAAGGCAGCTTTCCATTCATCGCCCTCCTTAATCCGGACGTTGTTATAGCCCCACATGATGTCCATTTTATTGAAGTAGACCGCATCTTTCAGTACGTCCAGGAGATTGGATATTCGTGGGAGTGGGAACTTGTCTTTGACCGTGAATTTATTGACCATGCGGTAATCTTGTACCAATCGTTTGGAGCCATCCTTCTTGTTGATGAAGAAGCAAGGGGAGGCATAAGGGGATTTGGACGGGCGGATCTTTCCTGTTGCTAGACCCTCGTCAATGAATGCGTCCAATTTCTCTTGTTCCTTTTGCGTCATAGGATATGTATTTCCCCCTAGTTCCTTTGGTGCGTCCGGTGTAAGTTCGATACCATGGTCCCATTCCCTCTCCTTTGGGATCTTATCAAAGTTTTCTTTCTTGAAAAGATGAGCAAATCGTTCAACATATGAGGGTCGTTTGGTTGTGGGAGGTGGTGTGGGAGTGACAGCTTCCAAAATAGGGTCTCCAGGCTTCCATTTCTGATCCGACTTTTTGGGTGCATCTTTGTCGCGCACCTCAACCATGCGAACCCGGTGTTTGCGACCATTAAGGTTAATCCTGAAATCCGAGTGTTTGGTTTGACATGTTGTTGGGCACCGGTTAAATGTTACTGCGCCGGTTGTCCAATTGATTGTGGGGTTGTGGTGTACCAACCAGTCATGTCCCAAGAGCATGTCCGTTCTCCCAATGTCCAGTACCATTGCTTCCATGGTTTCCTGATGTGCTCCCAAATCCAGTTTGACTTCAGCAAGTTGGCTCGCTTTCTGTTGTCGATTTGGTGATCCATCCGCATTTAGAATTGCTATGGGTGGTATTCCTCGCGTGGGGAGGTTCTGTTTGCATACTATTCTGGGATGGATGCATGTGCGTTCACATCTGCTATCAACCTCAGGTTGGATGACCTTTGGTCCTCGTCGTGTTTTGAGCTGAGCTAACAGCCTGATCTCTCATCTTTTCGGAGGTTTATCTCCCTTCACAATCTTAGTTGATGCAGCAGCTCGCTTGGCAGGGATGACATAGGTTCTATTGTCTGCAGTCATACAAGGCAAGCAAGTCCGTTTAATAGATAAGGGTCGCAACTTAGCGTCGTTTAATCGGACCCTTCGGGAAAATCCTTCTCGTTGGCTTCTAAGATTGTGGTTTCATCATTCTCGGCATCTTCCTCGGACACCTTCCTAACCCTTCCGGAGTTCTTCTTCGGCTTGCGGCAGTTGCGTGCGATATGGCCTTCTTGGTCACAGTTGAAACACTTGGGACCATCTTTCTTCTTTGGAGCGCTACAGTCTTTAGCCAGATGACCGAAGCGTTGACAGTTGTAGCAATGGGCTACTCCTGCTTTGTCGATCTCCATGGCCTTGCCCTGACCACCATAAGTGGTACCCGATCCGGTGCACATGTCGCCGCCACCTCGGATGACCAGTGCGTGTCCTTCCATCTGTCGTCCCTTGTTTCGGATCTCCTTTGCGTAATCGGTGTACGTCTTGCCATCGCTGGCCACTTGTTCAGAGATTCTGCGGTTGACGTTCATCGGAAAAACCTAGCCAGGTGATGTTTTCGTTGTCAACAGCAAGAGCGTCTAACCTGTTACTGGCCCAGTGTCTGCCGGACCCTTCCATCATGTGGAATAGTACTGCAAGAATCTTCTGATCATCTGTGAGGCTCTTTTGGAACCTGATGTATAGTTTGGTGGCTTTCCACCACTCGTCAAAGGTGTGTCTGTCCTTGAACATCCCAGGATCCTTGATGATCTTGGATGTATTCATTGTTTGTACTGACGGAGCTTCTGTAAGGGCAACCATTTTCACTTTTCACTTTTCCTTTCCCTTCTTCCTTTCCTTTCTATTCCACCATCTCCAATGTCCTCCAATTGTATCTGCTGCCTCCAACATCTTATCCACCTCTCCGCATCTGACGATTCTGTGCCCATCCGCTACTCTGCACGTCGGATTGCAGGTACTATCATTCATCTTGTTTCCATTCATCCCCCATCCCTACTCCCGATCATTGCTCATCATTCATGTGTCTTGTTTTATCTCTTATTTTATATCTCATTTTACTATTTATCTCGCTAGCTTGCAGGGGAATCCTTAGAACTTTCTCTTTTGATCTCCCTTGCAAGGTGTGTGTTGTATTACTTATCAGACTGCTCAATCTAAACTTCAGATCTCCCTTGCAAGTATCTGAGTTCGAGTCTTGGATCGTAAGGTCACCCTTACAGTAGAAAGTTCTCATCTAATTGGACTGGGTCCGATTGCATCGTTGTCACGATTCCATGCTTCGGAGCAGCTTCGTCCGCATCTGACTCTGATACATCTCACACCCCTTCCAATTCTTCTAATTACCTCTCCGTAACTGGTGATTCTGCTCCGCGCATAGTAATGGACGACCCCAATTGCCTTGAACAGCTCGACTAAAATTTATTGGGCCTTATCTTTCATGAAGAGTGGATGTGCAGCACACTTTGCGGATCACATTATCCAACAGGAGCGGAGGACCGGTGCTCTGCCTTATCAGACTTGGGTGGACTTCCGCACAGTCTTTACAGCGGAGTTCACTCCGAAGAATGAGGAACAGGATGTGAGACTGATCCTCGAAGGAGAATCCTATTATCAAGGTCAACAGGATGTCGAGACCTATATTGACAAGTTCAAAGACTACATTGACAAAGCGGGCTATCAGGAGGATACCAACATCATACTCAAATTCCGCCATGGTCTCCGTTCCGACATTCAGAATGAGATTGCCACCCTGACCCACGGACGGCCTGCAGATGACAACGCCAATGAGTGGTACTCTGCAGCATGAGTCAATGACAACAATAGGATTGCCAACAAAGCCTTCAAAGCCACTGCTCCGACCCGCACCTCCGCCTTCTGCAACGTTGTTGGACCAAGAGTACTTGGCACCTCAGTATTCCCTCACCCCTACATTCCATTCACTCTGTGTACAGCTCCACTCGCATCCGCATCCGCATCCGCTCCGCCTTACTCGACAGCGGGGCAACAGGGTCGTTTATTGAATGCACTCTGGTTGAGAAACATTGACTCTCTACTCAAAAACTACAACACGCAATTCTGGTATACAACATCGACGGAACTCCAAACGAGGCCGGAGCAATAACAGAGGTGTTGGATGTAGTGCTCCGCTATCGGGATCACTCGGAGCGGACCCAGCTTGCAGTCACAAGTTTGGGAAAACAAGAAATCATGTTAGGCTTCACTTGGCTCAAAGAACACAACCCCGAGGTAGATTGGGCTTCAGGGGAAGTGAAGATGAGCCGGTGTCCTGCACAATGTCAGACATGTCACCAAGAGGCAGCCCAAGAGCAGAAGGAGCGGAAGTTTGAACAAGTCCGCATCCGAGCCTGTCGGATGGGTTCCACTCCGACATCTGGTCTAGAGGAGGAGGCTCCACGTGGCCCATGGGTGGAGGATGTCACAGAAGGGGAGGAAGCGGAGGAGTTAGCGGAAGACGATGAGGAAGAGGATGAGTTTGAGGAGGGAGATCGCCTTTTTGTCGGAACAGTACCCATGGAGGCGGAGTTCATCCGCGCTTCATCCAATATCTCGCAACATCTATCAGAGGCCTTCCTCAGTAACCAAAAACCTAAATCTTTCCACAACTCTGTACCAGACCACTTGTTTGACTTCAAAGACGTATGCTCAAAGACCTCTTTCGACACCTTACCGGAAGAGCAGACTTGGGACCATGCCATTGAACTTGTTCCAGATGCCTCTCCGGTGGGTTGTAAGGTATATCCGCTTGCTCCGAACAAACAGAAGGAACTCAACGTGTTTTTGGAGGAGAACCTTGCAACTGGTCGGATCCGCCCTTCCAAGTCTCCAATGGCATCTCCGGTATTCTACATCAAGAAGAAGGATGGCTCTCTTCGTCTTGTACAAGACTACTGGTCACTCAATTCCAAAACTATCAAAAACAAGTATCTGCTTCCACTCATATCTGAACTGATCAATAAACTTCAACGCGCTCAATACTTCACCAAGCTCAACATCCGCTGGGGCTACAACAATGTGCAGATAAAACCCGGAGATGAGTGGGAAGGCCACTTTTCGGACCAATCACAGAATCTATGAACCATTGGTGATGTTCTTCGGCCTCACTAATAGTCCATCTGTTACGGACTCTACAGTATGAGGACCACGTCATATCTTTTACTTATCGGCCTGACTCGGCGCCCTCTTACGAACTTACTATGTCTAATATCTACTTTTGCAACCTTCGATTCCAGTCTGACTCATTACATTACTTCGTCATCCCCTTTAGTATACTTCGCTCCCGCGCTGACTTGCTTTCTGCAGTCAGCTTACTCACTGTACATAGCCTTCCGCAGTCACCTTACTCATGCGCACTGCCTTCCGCAGTACTGACTCATCCGCTACCGCTATAGTCAGTACCTATATAAACCTCTTGTACTATAGTAGATTCCTTAGATTTAGCAATCACTTTGCTCTTGCCTTTCCACTTTCCTGCATACTCTGCCCGAACCTTGGAACGGTTTGTTAAGCATAAGCCTTGGTTTTTCAAGTTGATTCTCCCTTCAACAGGATGTGCAATTCTTTTGTGAGGCATCTGATGTCCAATTTGATGAGACCGTTGGCGGTAGTCGTGTGGTCTAAATCTCGTTAGGTTCGCCCAGAGCGAAGAGAGCAACTACCAGACGAGTCAAGACATCGCACTTCTTTGAAGACT